>JAVFKX010000151.1:0-46126 GCA_033296515.1 Macrochelys suwanniensis | reverse complement strand
TGCTAAAGTAACCCCGCTCAGTTCGGTCTCGAAGGGGGAGAGATGTGACGAACTAGGACTGTTGTTAATGTTTCCCTGAGTACTGTGTGGGTGCCTCGGTTTCCCCTATGCAGTGCTTGAGTATCTAGGTGGTGGGACAAGGGGCATGAGTGTTACAGAGGGGCCTGGACACAGAGAAGGCCGACACTCGGTCTCCTAGCAACAGATGGCCCGGCCCCTCCCTGCAAAGGTGGAGCTAAAGGTGTTGGAACAAAGGGATCAGGTGACCTCCTGGCCCCGGGAAGGAGACAAAGGAGGAGGAGGGGCTGGACAGTTTCAGTTTGGAGCTGGCTGGGGAACATGGAGGGGAGCGCAGACAGGGTCTGGCCTCCCTGCCCGTTTGGAGCTGTGGGGTGAAATGCAGGGAGCCCCGGGCTGGGGTCTAAGCTCCCTGCCCCCCGGAAGGGCCCGGCTGAGGGGTCCTGGTTGTACTGACAAGCTCTGGTTGGACTGTGTTCCTGGCATCTCTAATAAACCTTCTGTTCTACTGGCTGCTAAGACTCCCAGTGACTCCGGGGAAGAGGGGTGCAGGCGCTGACTCCCCCACACTCCGTGACACTAATCAATGTGGCATTTGGCCTGAATCCCCTGCAGAGATCCTCCATCGCACTTTGAGTACAACACTGGGGGGCAGTGCGGGGAATCCCCCACCCTGGCCCAGCGCCGCCGCCGCTGCCTGAGTGTGCAGAGAGCCTGAGCCCATTGCCCGGCGAGACGTGAACCTCCCCCCATGGGAGGGACTTGTGAAAGCCCTGCCCCCCGAGCCCGGCCCCAGGCTCCACACCTGTGATCTTGCCTTGAAGGGGCTGCCGGCGATGTGGTAGGGGCCCCCGTACTTGATGGAGATCAGGTAGCTGCCGGGCACCATAGGCGTGTAGGTCACTTGGTAGCCCTCGGCGCACTCCTGGCAATCCATCTGCACCTTGGAGGGGCCGTCGATGGTCACGGCCAGTGCCCCGGGGCCCGCGCTGGTCGTGTTCACCACGAACTCCGCCGGGCTGCCTGCGAGGGGCATGGGTGTCAATGAGGCGCCCCTCACTCCCAACCCGCAGCCCCGCCGGCACCCCTCACTCCCGACCCGCAGCCCACCCTGGCCCCGCCGGTTGCCCCTCACTCCCGACCCGCAGCCCCTGCCGCCCCTCACTCCCGACCCGCAGCCCCTCCTGGCCCCGCCGGTGTCTCTCACTCCCGACCCGCAGCCCCTCCTGGCCCCGCCGGTGCCCCTCACTCCCGACCCGCAGCCCCTGCCGCCCCTCACTCCCGACCCGCAGCCCCTCCTGGCCCCGCCGGTGCCCCTCACTCCGGCCCCACCGGTGCCCCTACACTCCCGACCCGCAGCCCCTACCGGTGGTGCCCCCTCCAGGCCCGTGCCGTAGGCAGACACCAGGCCTGGGTCGCCGGCCTGGCCCGGCTCCCCGACGCGGATCTTGAAGGGGCTGCGGGGATGTGGGAGCCGTTGAACTTGACGTCGATGGAGTAGACGCCGTTCTCCCGCGGGATGAAGCGCACAGCGTATTTATCTGGGGGCAGGGGCAGCATTAGATGGGGGGAGCATCCTGCCCCCAGCAGCCCGGGTGTGAGCGGCAGCTTGTTCAGTGGGGAGCTGCTGGCAATTGGGTGGGGGGGGGGTGGGGAGCTGGGAGCCCGGACTCCTGGGTTCTCTCCCCGGCTCTGAGAGGGGAGTGGGGCTGGTGGGTCAGAGCAGGGGGGCTGGGAGCCCGGACTCCTGGGTTCTCTCCTGGCTCTGAGAGGGGAGCAGGGTCTGGTGGGGTGGAGCGAGGGGGGGCTGGGAGCCCGGACTCCTGGGTTCTCTGCCCCCTGCCCCCGGGGTCCAGGGCCCGCTCTGTGGGGCAGCCTCACCTTGGTCGATCTCGGTGACGTGACACTCCTCCAGCGCGCCCGAGGGGCTGTGCACCTTGGCGTCCAGCGCCCCCTTGGCGCCGTTCAGGCTGACTGCAAAGGAAGCTGGCTGGTTGGCCTTGAGCCCTGACTCCTGGAAGCACAGAGAGCGTCAGCGGGGCTGGGGGGCCAGTGGGGGGCCGGGCAGGGGGGCCAGCGGGTCCCCCCCAGCCGCATCACTTACCTTCCTGGCCCAGCCGCTTAAAGAGGAGAGCTGGGAGCGCGGCCAGCAGGTCGGGAAAGCGGGGTGGGGGCCAGGCTGGGGGGCCGGGAAAGGGGGCGGGCACCAGGCCGGCGTTGGGCTGGGGGGCAGGGAAAGGGGGGGCAGGGACGGGCTGGGGGGCAGGGAAAGGGGGGCAGCCCCAGGCTATGGGGGCTCAGGGAGCGGAGTCCCAGCAGGCACGGCCTGGGCCCAGCAGCAGTGTCGGGGGGTGTCACGGAGTGTGGGGGAGTCAGGTCCTGCACCCCTCTTCCGGGATTCAATGTGACTCTCAGCCAGCCAGTAGAACAGAAGGTTTATTAGGGTTGTCAGGAGAGAGTCCAAACAGAGCTTGTAAGTATGACCAGGACCCCTCAGCTGGGCCCTTCTGGGGGGCAGGGAGCTTAGACCCCAGCTCTGGGGCTCCCTGCGTTTCACCACCCAGCTCCAAACTGACCAAGAGCCAGCCAAACCTCCAGCAGGCTCTTCCCCTTCCCCGGGGCCCCTCCCTAGCCTTTTACCATTCTCCCAGCCAAAGGTGTCACCTCCCAACCCCCGTCCTGGCTCATGTTACAGCCTCAGGTAAAGTCTCACACTCCCGATGCAGCCTGTCCCAATGCAGCCAGCCTCTCAGGTCAAACCCATCTCGCTCTCTACTCCGTCACAGGGGGCGGGACGGGACGGGACGGGGGCAGGATGGGACGGGGACGGGGGCGGGACGGGGGGCAGCATGGGGCGGGGCAGCATGGGGGCAGGACAGGGGTGGGATGGGGGTGGACGGGGCAGAGCAGGATGGGGCAGGACAGGGGTGGGATGGGGTGCGGGGTGCGGGGTGGGATGGGGGTGCGGGGCGGGATGGGGGGTGGGATGGGGGGGCAGAGCAGGATGGGGGGCAGGACGGGGGCAGGATGGGGGCGGAGCAGGATGGGGGCAGGACAGGGGTGGGATGGGGGTGGGATGGGGCGGAGCAGGATGGGGGCAGGACAGGGGTGGGATGGGCGTGCGGGGTGGGATGGGGGTGCGGGCAGGATGGGGGGTGGGATGGGGGTGCAGAGCAGGATGGGGAGCAGGATGGGGGCGGAGCAGGATGGGGGCAGGACAGGGGTGGGATGGGGCGGAGCAGGATGGGGGCAGGACAGGGGTGGGATGGGGGTGCGGGGTGGGATGGGGGGGCAGAGCAGGATGGGGGGCAGGACGGGGGCAGGATGGGGGCGGAGCAGGATGGGGGCAGGACAGGGGTGGGATGGGGGTGGGACGGGGCGGAGCAGGATGGGGGACGGGGCGGAGCAGGATGGGGGGCAGGACGGGGCGGAGCAGGATGGGGACGGGGGCGGGACGGGGGGCAGCATGGGGCGGAGCAGGATGGGGCAGGACAGGGGTGGGATGGGGGTGCGGGGCAGGATGGGGGTGGGATGGGGGGGCAGAGCAGGATGGGGGGCAGGACAGGGGCGGGATGGGGGTGCGGGGCAGGATGGGGGCAGGACAGGGGTGGGATGGGGGTGGGACGGGGCGGAGCAGGATGGGGGCAGGACAGGGGCGGGATGGGGGTGGGACGGGGCGGAGCAGGATGGGGGCAGGACAGGGGCGGGATGTGGGGGCAGAGCAGGATGGGGGCAGGACGGGGGCAGGATGGGGGCGGAGCAGGATGGGGGCAGGACAGGGGTGGGATGGGGTGCGGGGCGGGGTGCGGGGCGGGATGGGGGGTGGGATGGAGGGCAGAGCAGGATGGGAGCAGGATGGGGGCGGAGCAGGATGGGGGCAGGACAGGGGTGGATGGGGGTGCGGGTGGGATGGGGGGCAGAGCAGGATGGGGGGGCAGAGCAGGATGGGGGGCAGGACGGGGGCAGGATGGGGGCGGAGCAGGATGGGGGCAGGACAGGGTGGGATGGGGGTGGGACGGGGCGGAGCAGGATGGGGGGCAGGACGGGGGCAGGATGGGGACGGGGCGGGACGGGGGGCAGCATGGGGGCGAGCAGGATGGGGGCAGGACAGGGGTGGGATGGGGGTGCGGGGCGGGATGGGGGGTGGGATGGGGGGCGGGCAGGATGGGGGGCAGGACGGGGCAGCATGGGGGCGGAGCAGGATGGGGGCAGGACAGGGGTGGGATGGGGGTGGGACGGGGCGGAGCAGGATGGGGGCAGGACAGGGGTGGGATGGGGGTGCGGGGTGGGATGGGGGGCAGAGCAGGATGGGGGGCAGGACGGGGGGCAGCTCTCTCTCTTTAAGCAGCACCTGGCCCGGGCGTCGTCGGGGTCTGTTAAGAGCCTTTAAAAGAGACACGAGAGAAAACCGCAGCGCCCCGGGGCGGTTCGGGAGGCACCTGCTGTCCTGGGCCGGCACAGGATCCCAACCCCCCTCGGCGGCTGCGCACCCCCAGCCCCAGAGCAGGCAGAGCCCCCCAGAACCCCCTTCAGCACACGGCACCCCAGCTACCTCCTGATGCCAGAGGGGGGCAGACAGGCCCCCTCCCCCCTGGGCTCCCCCTGCAGCCATCCCCCCTCACCCCACAGTCTGTGTGTGGGGAGAGTCGGGGGGGTACATGGGAGTGGGCAGCACGTCTGGCGGGGGGGGGGGGGGGGGGGGGGAAGCTCTGTCCTGAGGGGCCTGCAGTCGCCCACGGAGAGGTTGTGGGACCCCCAAGGAGGAGAGTGGGGCGGGGGCCTGTTGGAGCAGGGAAGATCAAAGGCCTGGGCGTCTTGGGGGACGAGCTCCCGGGGAGGGGCGTCTTCGCCCCCCAGCTTGTCCAGACCTGCCCCCCTGTGATCTCACAGAGCGAGCCACATGCCGGGGCCTGGAAAGTGAGGGGGGGAGCCGGGGCTCTGGGAAGCGAGGGGGGAGCCGGGGCCCTGGAAGCGAGGGGGGGAGCCGGGGCCCTGGGAAGCGAGGGGGGGAGCCGGGGCCCTGGGAAGCGAGGGGGGAGCCGGGGCCCTGGGAAGCGAGGGGGGGGGCCGCTAGCTCTATCAATGCCGAGGATGGAGGTGCCATTGGGGGGGCTGCCCCCCAGGCAGTAGCGACGCAGAGCGGGGACCCCGGGACCTGTCCCTCCCCACAGCCGCCCCCCAGGCCCGTGCCGGCGAGCAGGAGGGCGGGGCCCAGCGGTTTCTCCGGTGCCTCACCTGAAGGCTGGTAACAGTCAGGCGTCGGGCGTCATGGCAGGGGGCCGCCGCCGGCACCACGAAGGGGCTTTCGGGCACGTGCTCCTCGTTAAACTTCACCGACACCTCGTAGTCACCTGGGGGAGAGGGGGGTTAGCCACCCACCCCACTGCGGCCCCACTGCCGGCCCCCGGCCCCACTGCCGGCCCCCTCCAGCCCCAGCCCACCTCGTAGTCACCTGGGGGGAGAGGGGGGTTAGCCGCCCACCCCACTGCGGCCCCACTGCTGGCCCCCTCCAGCCCCAGCCCACCTCGTAGTCACCTGGGGGAAGAGGGCACTTAGCGCCAGCCCAGCCCCCCCGCCGGCCCCCAGCCCGCCCCGCCCCCCCGCCCTTGTACCGGGCTCCTGGACGATGTACGCCACGCCGCAGGACCCGTCTTTCCGGTCCTCGAAGGCGATCTCGGCCTTGCTGGGCCCCTCGACGGCAATGGAGAGCCCCCCGGCGCCCGCCTCCCGCGTCCAGATGCTGAATTCGGCTGCGGGGGGGGGGGGGGGGGGGGGGGGAGAGGAGACGCTGTTACCCAGGTGGCTGTGCCGGCCCCGGGGCCCCCCCAACACCTCCAGCCCCGCTTACCTGGCACGCCGGCCTCGGCCCGCTCCAGGCCAGGGCCCCCCGCCCGCACCTTGTGGGCCCCGCCCTCGCCCAGCGGCCCCACGGTGAACTGGAAGGGGCTGCCGGGGACGTGCTGCCCCTTGTACTTGACGCTGACCGAGTGGACGCCCGTCTCGGCGGGCACGAACCGGACGCAGTAGGTGCTGTTCTCCGCCTCCAGCACCTCGGCCGCCAGCCGCTGCCCCGAGGGGCCCGTCACCTGCGCCATCATGTCCGCCAGGCTGATCTCTGGGGGGAGAGGGGGGTCAGACGCCCATAGAGCCCCCCACAAGCCTCCCCTGATCCCCCGCCCCCGTCACATCCACCAGGCTGATCTCTGGGGGGTCAGACGCCCCCTAGCGACCCCCACCGAGCCTCCCCTGATCCCCCTGCCCCCATCACGTCCGCCAGGCTGATCTCTGGGGGGAGAGGGGGGTCAGATGCCCCATAGCGCCCCCCACTGAGCCTCCCTGATCCCCCCGCCCCCGTCACATCCACCAGGCTGATCTCTGGGGGGTCAGACGCCCCCTAGCGACCCCCACTGAGCCTCCCCTGCCCCCTGCCCCCGTCACGTCCGCCAGGCTGATCTCTGGGGGGTCAGGCCCCCCACAGCGCCTGTGACGAACTAGGACTGTTGTTAATGTTTTCCCTGAGTACTGTGTGGGTGCCTCGGTTTCCCCTATGCAGTGCTTGAGTATCTAGGTGGTGGGACAACGGTGCATGATTGTTACAGAGGGCCTGGACACAGAGAATGGCCGACACTCTGTCTCCTAGCAACGGATGGCCCCGGCCCTCCCCAGCAAAGGTGAGAGATGAAGGTGTTGGAACAAAGGGGGAGGAGGGGCTGGACAGTTTCAGTTTGGGGCTGGCTGGGGAGGAGGGGAGAGAGGCAGACAGGGTCTGGCCTCCCTGCCCCGTTTGGAGCTGTGGGGTGAAATGCAGGGAGCCCCGGGCTGGGGTCTAAGCTCCCTGCCCCCCGGGAAGGGCCCGGCTGAGGGGTCCTGGTTGTTACTGACAAGCTCTGGTTGACTGTGTTCTGGCATCTCTAATAAACCTTCTGTTCTACTGGCTGGCTGAGACTCCCAGTGAATCCGGGGAAGAGGGGTGCAGGGCCGGACTCCCCCTATACTCCGTGACAGCGCCCCCCATGAGCCTCCCCTGAGCCCCTGCCCCGTCATGTCCACCAGGCTGATCTCTGGGGGGGAGAGGGGGGTCAGACGCCCCATAGCGTTCCCCACCGAGCCTCCCCTGACCCCCCCGCCCCCGTCACGGCTGCCAGGCTGGTCCCCTACGCGGCTCCCAGAGCCCTCGCACCCCCAAACACCAGCCCCCCTCCTGCCCCCCAAGCACCCCCCCCGCCCCAACTCACCTGGGATCTTCAGGCTGAGGTCGCAGGCGCTGCCCACGTTGGCCACGGGGGGGCACTGGCGGCGCCGGGTGATGCTCTCCTTCACCCGCCCCTCGCCAGTCACCTTCACCGAGAAGGGGGCTCCCTGGGGGGGGGAGGGGGGGTCAGGCAGGGCTGGGCGGCCAGACAGAACCCCACGGCACCTCCTGAGGTCACCCACACCCCCCCCAGGGATAACACCCCCCACCCCAGGGGTCACTCTGCCCACGTATCGCTGGGGGAGGCGAGTGCCCTGTGGGGACAGGCCCCCCGGGGGCAGAGCCCGGCCCTCCAGCTCCCCCACCTGGCACGTGCTGGTCAGCAAATTTGATGGAGATGATGTAATTGCCGGGCTCCGTGGGGCAGTAGGTGACACGGCAGGTCCCATCCTCCAGGTCTTCCGTGTTTATGTCCACCTTGCTGGGGCCCTCGATGGACAGGCTAAGTCCGCCGTAGCCTGGGGGGGCAGGAGAGAGTGGGGGGGCTGCAGGCCATCCAAGCACCCCCCACGCAGAGAACTCAGGAGTCCTGGCTCCGAGCCCCCTGCTCTAACCCCACTCCTCCCAGAGCGAGGAGAGAACATGAGAACGGCCAGGCTGGGTCAGACTAAGAATCCATCTAGCTCAGTGTCCTGTCTGCCGCCAGTGGCCAGGGCCAGGTGCCCTGGGGGGAATGAACAGAGCAGGGAATCACCAAGTGATCCATCCCATCACCCATTCCCAGCCTCTGGCAAACAGAGACTAGGGACCCCATCCCTGCCCAGCCTGGCTAATATCTAGTTCTTTTTGAAGCCTGTTATAGTCTTGGCCTTCACAACATCCTCTGGCAAGGAGTTCCACAGATTGACTGTGCCTTGTGTGAAGAACCACTTCCTTCAGTTTGTTTTAAATCTGCTGCCTACTAATCTCATTGGTGATCCCTAGTTCCTGTGTTATGGAAGGAGTAAACAGCACTTTCTTATTGACTTTCTCCACAGCAGTCATGATTTTATAGCCCTCCATCTATCCCCCCTTAGTCGTCTCTTTTCCAAGCTGGAAAGTCCCCGTCTTATGACTCTCTCCTCAGACGGCTGCCGTTCCATACCCCTCATCATTCTTGTTGCCCTTTTCTGAACCTTTTCCAGTATATCTTTTTTGAGACGGGGCGACCACAGCTGCACGCAGTATTCAAGATGTGGGCGTACGATGGATTTATACAGAGGCAATAGGATATTTTCTGTCCCTTTCCTGATGATCCCAACATCCTGTTCACTTCTTGACTGCCGCTGCACATTGTGTCTAGTTCTTTGAAAACATCCACTCAATGACTCCAAGATCTTTCTTGAGTGGTAACAGCTCATTTAAACCCAGCATTGTATATGTCGAGTTGGGATGATGTTTTCCAATGTGCATCACTTTGCATTTAATCGACCCTGAATTTCATTTGCCAGTTTGTTGCCCAGTCACCCAGTTTTGAGAGATCCTTTTGTAGCTCTTCACAGTCCGCCTGGGATTTAACTGTCTTTAGTCATTTTGTATCATCTGCAAATTTGGCCACCTCACTATTTATCCCTTTTTCCATTTCTGAATATGTTGAATAGGACTTGGCTCAGTACAGACCCCTGGGGGACACCACTAGTTACCTCTCTCCATTCTGAAAACTGACCATTTATTCCTCCCCTTTGTGTCCTGTCTTTAACCAGTTACCGATCCATGAGAGCCCCTTCCCTCTATCCCGTGACAGCTGACTTTGCTTAAGAGCCTTTGGGGAGGGACCTTGTCAAAGGCTTTCTGAAAATCTAAGTACACTGGGTCCCCCTTGTCCACATCCTTGTTGACCCCCTCAGAGAATTCTAGTAGATTGGTGAGGCCTGATTTCCCTTTACAAAACCCATGCTGACTCTTCCCCAACCAAGTCTGTTCATCGATACATCTGACAAGTTTGCCGGTACTGAAGTCAGGCTTACTGGCCTCTAATTGCCGGGATCACCTCTGGCGCCACATTAGCTCTCCTCCAGTCACCTGGGACACAAGCGGATTTCAATGAGAGGAGGTTGCAGACGACAGTTTGTAGTTCTCACTTTCACATCGGAGTCCTTCAGAACTCGGGTGAATCCCGTCTAGCCCTGGTGACTTATTGCTGTTTATTATCAATTTGTTCCAAAACCTCCTCTAATGACACCTCAATCTGGGACAGTTCCTCAGATCTGTCAGGTAAAAAGAACCCAGGAGTCCTGGCTCCCAGCCCCCTCCCCTGTTCTAAGCCATCAGACCCCCCTCCCCTTCCGGAGCTGGGAGAGAACCACGCGGCCGCACCTGCATCCCGCGTGTCGATGAGGAACTCGGCCGGCTCGAAGGTGCGCCCCTCGCTGAGGCCGGGCCCCGAGACGCGGACCCGGCTGGCGTCACCGATCTCGGACTGGCTGATGGTCACCGTGATGGGGCTGTTGGGGATGTGCTGCCCGTTCCGCCGGATGTTCACCAAGTGCTCGCCCACCTCCTTGGGCACGAATGAGATGCCTGGGGGAGGTCGGGAGTGAGGGGCACCGGTAGAACTGGGAGGGGGCCAGGGCTGGACTAGCAGGGGCTGCAGGTCAGGAGTGAGGGGCACCGGCAGGGCTGGTGGGGGTGGGGGGTGGGGGGTGGGGCTGGCAGGGGGCTGCGGGTCGGGAGTGAGGGGCACCGGCAGGGCTGAGGGGCTGCGGGTCGGGAGGGAGGGGCAGGGCAGGGCTGGGCGGGGGGGCCCAGGGGCTGCGGGTCGGGAGTGAGGGGCACGGTAGAGCTGGGAGGGGGCCAGGGCTGGACTAGCAGGGGCTGCAGGTCAGGAGTGAGGGGCACCGGCAGAGCCGGGGCTGGGGGGCGGGGGGGTTTGGGCTGGCAGGGGCTGCAGGTTGGGAGTGAGGTGGGTTGGCGGGGGGGGGGGGGAGACAGTGGCTCGGGGGGGGGCTCATGGGGGGGGGACGGGGGGGACTCACCCACGTGGCCGTTCCGCAGCCGCTTGAGCTGGCAGGGCTCCTCGCGCCCCGACGGGGGGGTGACGGTCGCCGTGAGCTGGCTCAGATCCGTCTCCGCGATGTCCAGGGGGATGTCGGCCGAAGAGCCGACCTTCAGCTGGGACAATCGCAGCGTGTCGTCGCCTGGGGGCGGGTGGGGGGGCCGTGAGCCAGGGGGGCCGTGAGCCCCAAACCCCAGCCCAGCCCCCCAACCCAGCCCCGGAGAGGGAGCCCCCACTGACCGGTGATGCGGGCGGTGAAGGGGCTGCCCGCGATGTGCTTCTCGTTGTATTTCACCACGATGCTGTAGTCCCCGGGCAGCACCGGCAGGTAGGAGACGCTGCAGGTGCCGTCCTGGTTGTCGGTGCAGCTGATCTCGGCCTTGGAGGGGCCCTCGACCGCCAGGGACAGCCCACCTGCGGGGGGGGAGGGGGTCAGCGCGGCCGGCGGCCCCCCTGCCAGGCCCCCCCCCACCCCCAGCCTGGCCGGCGGCCCCCTGCCAGGCCCCCCCCCCACCCCCAGCCTGGCACCATCATGGGGACAGGTCAGGGTCTCCGCCTCTAACCACCAGCCTCCACTGCCCTTCCGTAGCCGGGCAGGGAACCCAGGCGTCCTGGCTCCCGGCCCCCACAGTTCTAGCCCACCAGACTCCTCTGCCCTCCCGGTGTCTCTCCCAGCCCCCTCCCCCGGCTCTAACCACCAGATCCCGCCCCCGCCTTGAGCCGGGGAGGGACCCAGGCGTCCGGCCTCACCTTCGCCGGCGTCCTTGGTGTTGACGGTGAAAGTGGCCGGCTTGTTGACCACGCCGTGGGTCAGCCCCGGGCCGTAGGCCGTCACGTGCCCGCTGTTGACGTAGTCCACGTAGAACTGCAGGGGGCTCCCTGGGGGGCACGGGGGGGTGGTGGTGTCAGAGCCTGCATCAGCCTCTCCCCCCAGCCACGCCCCCCCCTGCTCCCCGTGGCACCTGGGCCGTGCCCCCCCACCCCGTGGCACCTGGGATGTGCCCCCCTCCTGCCAGCCACGCCCCCCCCGCTCCCCGGGGCCCCTGGGCTGTGCCCCCCCCACCCTGTGGCACCTGGGATGTGCCCCCTCCCCCCAGCCACGCCCCCCCCGCTCCCCAGGGCCCCTGGGCCATGCCCCCCCCGCCCCCCTCGTGGCACCTGGGCCGTCACCCCCGCCCCGTGGCACCTGGGATGTGCCCCCCGCCCCCCCTCGTGGCACCTGGGACATGGCCCCCCTCGTGGCACCTGGGCCATGCCCCCTCCCCCCCGTGGCACCTGGGACGTGGCCCCCTCCCCCCAGCCACACACTCCCCGCCCCGTGGCACCTGGGATGTGCAGGCTGTCACAGCGGATGTCCATCTCGTGCAGTCCGGCTTCTGTGGGCGCGTATCTCACCGTCACTGTCCCGTCCTTGTTGTCCGTGATGTCGGGCTTGGCCACCTTCCCCGAGGGCATCCGGACCTCACCTGGGGGGCAGAGCACGGGCAGGGGGGTCAGTCCTGGCCAATGGCCCCTCTGAGCCGGTTATACAGCCCCACTGGAGGCGGGGTGTGTGTGTGTGGGGCGGGGGGGGGGGGTGTCACTGAGGTGTGTGTGTGTGTGGGGGGGGTGTCACTGAGGTGTGTGTCTCTGTGTGTGGGGCGGGGTTACTGAGGTGTGTGTGTCTGTGTGGGTGTGTGTGGGTGTGGGGGGGTTACTGAGGTGTGTGTGTCTGTGTGGGGGTGTGTGGGTGTGGGGGGGTGTCACTGAGGTGTGTGTGTCTGTGGGGGGGTGTCACTGAGGGGTGTGTGTCTGTGGGGGGGTGTCACTGAGGTTTGTGTGTCTGTGTGGGGGTGTCATTGAGGTGTGGGGGGTGTCACTGAGGTGTGTGTGTCTGTGTGGGGGGTGTCACTGAGGTGTGGGGGTGTCACTGAGGTGTGGGTGTGGGTGTGGGCGGGGTGTTTTCAACCCCCCCACAAGCAGCCTTTCGGGTAGGACAGTAAAAGGCTCACTGAGGAAATGAACCCGGGTCCCCCCAGGGCCTGGGTCCGATCGACATCTCCCCGAGCCAGACCTACACACTGGGACGTGTGGGGCCCGGGGAAGAGTTCCCCAGCAAGTGGGGAGAAGGGGGACAATGACCTCCTAGGGGGGGCCTCGCTCTCCCTGCCGCACCACCCCTGGGGGACACCTGAGGGGCACGACTGACCGGGGGGTCCCCGGGGAAACCGAGGCAGCTTGTGCTGGAAGAACGGCCCGGCGGTTTCTCGCCCCGGGGGAGGAGTGGCGGATTGACACCCCACCTCGCGAGTGAGGCGCTCAGTTGGGGGGTGGTTTAGGGGCTGGGGGGCTCAGAGACACTCGTTGGGAGTGAACACGCTGGGTTTGGTTTTGGGTGGGAATCCGACCGGGGGCAGGAAGCTGCGCCTCCCTCTCCCCACGGCGGGAGGGGCAAAGCCAGGAGCTTACGCTGGCAGTCCGGGGGCAGCGCCCCACGGTACCGGGGGGGGGGGGGGGGGGGGCGCACTGGGCAGGGCCTTACCCGAGCTCCCCCCCGGCAGAGAGGATCTCGGCGTGGGGGGTGACACTGCAGCTGGGGGTGCCCCCGCCAGGCTCTGCTGGCGAAAGAGCGAGCTGGGAACGTATCACCATAGCACAGCGAAGGGAGCCCGGGTGAGGGGGGCTCAGTGGGACCCCAGGTCCAAGTGGCACCCCAGGGGGAACCCGTCACATGGGACGCCGGGCCAGAGGGGCCCATGGGGCTGATCCAAGGGGGGGCAGGGGACAACCAGGCCAGAGGGGAAGGGATTGCCAGGCAGGACGCCAGGGTTGATGGGCCAAAAGGGCTGCTCTGGCTATATTTGGGTTAGGGGACCCCAAGTGGGGGGATGTCAGATGCCGCCTCCAGGGGACGCAGCCCCCCAGCCTCTGCCCCCCAGACTTACCCGTGATCTCCCCCTTCTTGATGGTGAATGGAATGACCAGGTCAAATGGCCGCAGCCCGGCCACGTCCAGGCCGTTGACTCCCATCAGGGGACGGTCCGTGGCCTGCGATGACCCGCCAGACCCCCCCAGGCAGAGCAGTGAGGTGGGGTTGCTGCACGGGAGCTGGGGAGGCATCGCCTGCCCCCAGATGCTCTGTGGAACAGCCTGGGGGAGACAGGCTGCGCGCGAGCAAGTTTCGAGCCCGGGGGAGACAGGCTGCGCGCGAGCAAGTTTCGAGCCCGGGGTAGACAGGCTGCGCTGTCGTCACCTCGTGGCTTGTCCGGCGCGTCCTGCGGCACCGGGATGGGGCGGGGCAGACGGGGCAGGAGGGGAGTGGATTCCGGCCCCCCCGCGCACTCACCAGGACCTGGAAGGGGCTGTTGGGGATGTGCTCCCCCCCAAAGCGGACGCAGATGACGTATTTGCCGGGCTGGGGGGCCGTGTAGAAGATGTCGAAGGTGCCGTCCTCGTTCTCCACCACGTCCACATCCACCTCGGCGCCGTCGGGCGTGCACACGGTGCAGGTCACCTTCCCTTTGCCCGCCGCCTTGGTGTCCACCGTGATCACCGTCTCCTCCCCGATCTGGATGGTGGGGCCGATCCCGGCGCCTGAGGGGCAGGAGGGGCAGATTGAGAATCTGCCCAAGCCACCCCCCCCCACCCCCTCGTGCAACCGCCGCAGCCGGGAAAGGAAACCCCCGCCCCCCATGAGCAGGGCGCCCCTCCGCGCCAGGCGCTGCACAGGCCCTGCCGGGAGTCAGGGGCTCCCCAGCCCTGAAGACGCCCCCGGCAAGCGATCCCCAAACAGACTTGGGGGGCCCCCGCAGGGTGCAGTACAGAGCCAGCTGAGATTGGGGTCCCTGTCAGGCCACATGCTGCATGGATTTCAGGTTCCCAGCCCTGGCGGCGCCCAGTGTGATGGGGCCCCAATCCCAGCCCATCCCATTGCTCCCGCCCCAAGGGCTGAGAACCGGCCCCCAGGACGGAGAGCATTAAGCTAGCAGTTCAAGCCCCAGCAGCCAAGCAAAGCAGCCCCGCCCCACACACACACTCTGGGCCCACCCGACCCCTCCCCTGGAAAACAACCGGACACTGGGATCTCCTGGGCCTTCAATGCCTTGGGGGGCCGGAGACCCCCCCAATCATTCGGGAGGGGCTTGCCCATTGAGCGGGGGTGGGGGAGCCCGGGCTTTGGTTTCCGAGTGGAGAGAAGTTGGGTTTGGGCTGAAGAAGAGAAGTTTCAAAGCAAAGCTGAGCCGCCCGTCTGGAGACGCGGCCCCTCGCCACGCCAGGCTGGGGGGCGCCCCACGGCGGGTGACTGGAGACGGGGTTGGGTGGGGCACTGGCTGCTGGAGAACTGGGACACGGTTTCGTTGCGGCTCGGCAAATGGAGGCTGCGCCCCCGGCTCGCCGAGGAGCCACCGTCACACCCCGAACTCGCCTCATTCCAGCCCCAAACGTCACCCTCCCGCCGGGAACGTCCCTGCCGGCTCATGCTCCCCTGAAACGGCCGTTTGGACACAGCTTTGACTCAGTGTGTGCCTAGGAACAGTCGGCTCCCGGGGCGTTCGGAAAGCCGAGAACTTCGCTTCACGGCCACTTGGAAACCCGGGCGGGCTCCGGCAGCCCCGTTTCCGGGGCCCGGCGCGGGACGCCGGGTAAGGAACCCCCTCGGCTGCTAAGAGCCGCGAGGAGAGGACCCAGCCAGGGCGCGACCGCGGAGGAGATGAGTCAGACTCTGGCTCAGCCCGGAGACGGGCCGGGGCGCGGGGGGAGCAGAAAGCCCCGGCGCTGAGTCAAAGGACGTGATTTCCTCTCGCAGCCCCGCGGGGCGGGGGCGGGAGCGGCGTTTTAAGGGGAAAAGGGAAGTTTGAAGCCAAAGGCAACGAGGCCTGAAAGCGCCTGGGAGGCGGCGGTTGGGGGGGGAAGGGAACGGGGGCAGCTCGAGCCGGGAGCAGGGCCCTGCCGCTCGGAATCCCCGACGGGTGCGAGGGTGCCCAGCTCCAGAGACACCGGTCCCGGCGTCGGGGCGTCCCCGGGCCCCCTGGAATCGGGGAGCCCCCCGTACGGAGCAGGAACCAGAGCCCTGGGGCGCAGGGCGAGACGGCTGGCGTGCACAGGGCCCCCGCGGTGCTGCTGCCGGGGGTGGGGGGGGTCACCCATCTCTCCCTCCCTCCCGAAGCCATGCAGCCGGGGCCACGCGGCCATGCAGGGGTGGGTGCAGCGGCTGGCTTACCTAGCCCGTGACCTCCGATCGACACTACGGTGACGGGGCAGAGAAGCGAGGAAAGTCAAGTGAGACACGGATCACACCCCCGGCGGCCCCCCGCCCCCCTCCCGCCGCGGCGGCGGGGCCCGGAGGTGGCTGCCGAAGCAGGTGGTGTGTGGCAGCGTGAGGGTGGTGCGTCCCCCCCACCCCCCCGTGCCGGCCCCCCGGGTGCTCACCCGTCACGGTGCACTTGCTGGCGTCGCCGGTGGGCAGGGCGCGGATGCGGTAGGGCGAGTAGGGGATCTCGTCCCCGCCGTATTTGATGAGGATGGTGTAGCGGCCGGTCGTGTCCGGCACGTAGGAGACCGTGTAGGTGCCGTCCTGGTTGTCCCGGATCGTGGCCTTCTTGGGCTTCCCCTCAGGGTCCTGGGGGGCATCGGGGGGAATGAAGAGAGAACAGACACCCCCCTCCAGCTCTCCCTCCACCCGGCAGCCCCCTCCCGCTCCCTGCCCCTCGCCCATGTCCTGGGGGCATCGGGGGGAGATGGAGAGAGAACAGACACCCTGTCACGGAGTGTGGGAGAGTCCGGCCCTGCACCCCTCTTCCCCGGATTCACTGGGAGTCTCAGCCAGCCAGTAGAACAGAAGGTTTATTAGAGATGCCAGGAACACAGTCCAAACAGAGCTTGTCAGTACAACCAGGACCCCTCAGTCGGGCCCTTCCGGGGGGCAGGGAGCTTAGACCCCAGCCCGGGGCTCCCTGCATTTCACCCCACAGCTCCAAAAGGGGGGGCAGGGAGGCCACAGTCTGTCTGCGCTTCCCTCCATGTTCCCCAGCCAGCCCCAAACTGAAACTGTCCAGCCCCACCTCCCCCTTTGTCTGCTTCCCGGGCCAGGAGGTCACCTGATCCCTTTGTTCCAACACCTTCAGCTCTCACCTTTGCAGGGGAGGGGCCGGGGCCATCCGTTGCTAGGAGACAGAGTGTCGGCCATTCTCTGTGTCCAGGCCCCTCTGTAACACTCATGCCCCCTTGTCCCACCACCTAGATACTCAAGCACTGCATAGGGAAACCGAGGCACCCACACAGTACTCAGGGAAAACATTAACAACAGTCCTAGTTCGTCACACCCCCCCCTCCAGCCCTCCCCCCACCCGGCAGCCCCCTCCCGCCCCGCTCACCGTGATCTGCACGGCCAGCAGCCCCTCGCCGGCGTCCTTGGCGTCGATGGTGAACTCCACGGGCAGGCTGGCGGGGACCCCGGTGGTGTTGAGCCCGGGGCCGCTGGCCTTCACCTTGCTAGCGTCGTGCGTGGGTAGAACTTTCACCTTGAAGGGGCTGGAGAAGTGGGGGTGGGGGGTCAGTGCAGGCGCTGCTCCCCCTGGAGTGGGGCAGATCTCCGCTGGATGCCCCGCTCACCCCCCCCGGCACCCGCTCCCCACCGTCCCAGTGCCCACGCCTGGCCCCCGACACCCAGCCCGGGCCCTGCTGCCCCCACCCCTTTCCTCTGCGGGGTGCCCTGGCCTCACCCCCCTATTGATGCCACAAGTCCCAGCTCCCCACAGAAGCACGGGGCACCTCAGCCCCCCCCTGCCAGCACCCCCATATCTGCGCGGCACCCCCATAGCTGCACGGCCTCCGCCCCCACCGGCACCCTCATACCTGCGCAGCACACACACACCCCCGCCAGCACCCCCATACCTGCACGCCGCCCCCCCCGCACAGCACCCCCATACCTGCACGCCCCCCCCGCCAGCACCCCCATACCTGCACGCCGCCGCCCTCTTCCCGCCCGGCACCCCCATACCTGCACGCCGCCGCCCTCCTCCCGCCCGGCACCCCCATACCTGCACGCCGCCGCCCTCCTCCCGCCCGGCACCCCCATACCTGCACGCCGCCGCCCTCCTCCCGCCCGGCACCCCCATACCTGCACGCCACCCCCCTCCCGCACAGCACCCCCATACCTGTGCGGCACTTCCTGGTCTCCGTAGTGCACGGCGATGGTGTAGGGCCCCTCGCGGCTGGGCACGTAGTTCACCGTCTGGGTGCCGTCGGTGTTGTCCACAACCTCCACCGGCTCCACCACGCCTGGGGGAGGGAGATGCCGGGGATCAGGGGTCTGGCCGGCCTCAGTTTCCCCTTCTCCCCCCCCCCTGCGAGCAGCGGGCACTCACCCTTGGGGCCCTGCACCTTGACCTGCAGGGGGGCCACGCCTGCCTGGCTGGTGTCGACGGAGAAGGTCTGGGGCACGCTGGCCCGCACGACGCCCGGCGTCAGCCCCGGCCCTGAGCACTGCACCTTGGACGAGTCCACCACGTCCTGCACCGGCACCTGGAACGGGCTCCCTGCGGGGGGGGGATGAGGGGAAACTGAGGCCCTGCGCCCCCAGCCCTGCCCCCGCTAACTGCGCCCCCAGCCCCACAGGGCAACCAGAGCCCAGCCCCTGCCCCCTCACCCAGCCCCACCACAGGCCAGGCACCACGGCCTCTGCAGGCCAGACGGCGCTTCGCCCCCTTACCCAGCCCTCGGCACCCCACAGCCCAGCCCTGAGCCCCACAACCAGCCCAGCCCCGAGCCCCACACCCAGCCCAGCCCCCTTTACCTGGCACCTCCTGCCCCCTCCAGCCCAGCCCCACACCCTGCCCCCGGCCCAGCCCCCGGCATCCCCTGCCCCCTCCAGCCCAGCCCCACACCCTGTCCCTGGCACCTCCTGCCCAGCCCCACACCCTGCCCCCAGCCCAGCCCCCTTTACCTGGCACCTCCTGCTCCCTCCAGCCCAGCCCCACACCCTGCCCCGGCCCAGCCCCCGTACCTGGCACCTGATGCCCGCCGTAGGTGACGTTCAGGCTGTAGGTGCCGGGTTCGTAGGGGACGTACTCCACCGAGCAGCTGCCGTCCTTGTTATCGGTGCAGGACATCTTGGCTTCGGAGGGGCCCTCTACAGCCAGGCCCAGGCCCCCGGTGCCAGCGCCCCTGGGCGGGGGGAGGAGAGAGCAGCACAATGGGGCTCAGTCACTACGGGCCGAGCAGCCGAGGGAGCCGGGACCCCAGAGAGCTGCCAGCCCCCCCCCGCCCCTCACCTGGTCTCCACGGTGAAGCGGTTGGGCTGGTTGGTGGTGCCGCTCTGCAGGCCCGGCCCATGCACCCGGACCCGGCTGGGGTCACAGCCCTCGGTGACCGGCACCCGGAAGGGGCTGCTGGGCACGGGGCTCCCGGCGTAGGTCACGTCGACCGAGTGGACACCTGCCGGGGGGGGGGGGGGGGGGGGGGGGGGGGAAGAGGTCAGGGGGGCTGGGCTCTGTCCCAGCCCCGTTTCCCCTCGCCGCACGCCCCAGCCCCCCGGCTCACCCTCCTCGTAGGGGGTGTACTCCACACGGTACGTGCCGTCGCCCCGGTCCTGCACGAAGGCCTCGGTCAGGTTCCCCGAGGGGTTGGACACCCTGGTCTTCACGTGGGGCCCGCCGGCCGCGCCCAGCGCCCGGGCGTCCACGCTGAACTCGGTGGTGGCCTCCCGGAACACGCCTGCACCGGGGGGGGGGGGGGGAGAGAGAGGGGGGGCGGTGTGTGTGTGTGTGGGGGGGGGGGTGTCAGGCCATGGGCCAGGGCGCAGGGCCCCCCCAAACCTGCACTGCAGCCACCACCCCCGGAATTAACCCTGCACCCCACTCTGCCAGGCCCCCCCATGCCCAGCCCACAGACCTTCCCTCTCCCCGCGCCCGCCCATCACTCCCTGCAGACCCCTGCCCCCTTCCAGCTGACCTTCGCCTCCCTGTGCCTGTCAGACCATCCCCCCCGTCCCCCTCTGCTACCCCCACAGCACCCCCCCACCCCGCTGACCTTCGCCCCCATTCCCCTGTGCCTATCAGACCATCCCCCCCCCATCCCAGCTCCGTACCCCTCTGCTACCCCCACAGCACCCCCCAACCCCGCTGACCTTCGCCCCCATTCCCCTGTGCCTATCAGACCATCCCCCCCCATCCCAGCTCCGTACCCCTCTGCTACCCCCACAGCACCCCCCAACCCCGCTGACCTTCGCCCCCATTCCCCTGTGCCTATCAGACCATCCCCCCCCATCCCAGCTCCGTACCCCTCTGCTACCCCCACAGCACCCCCCCACCCCGCTGACCTTCACCCCCATTCCCCTGTGCCCGCCATCCCCCCATCCCAGCTCCGTCCCCCTCTGCTACCCACACAGCACCCCCCGACCCCGCTGACCTTCGCCCCCATTCCCCTGTGCCTATCAGACCATCCCCCCCATCCCAGCTCCGTCCCCCTCTGCTACCCCCACAGCACCCCCCCACCCCGTTGACCTTTGCCCCCATCCCCCTGTGCCCCCCATCCCAGCTCCATCCCCCTCTGCTACCCCCACAGCACCCCCCCACCCCGCTGACCTTCACCCCCATCCCCCTGTTCCCCGCTGACCTTCGCCCCCATGCCCCTGTGCCCCCCATGCCCCGCTGACCTTCGCCCTCCACGCCGGGCCCATCTCCCTGTGCCCCGCTGACCTTCGCCCAATCCCGATCCCCCTGTGCCCCCCATCCCCGTGCTGACCTTCGCCCCCATCCCCCTGTGCCCTCCATCCCCCTGTTCCCCACTGAACTTCACCCCCATCCCCCTGTGCCCCCCCGACCTTCTTCCCCATTCCCCTGCGCCCCCCATCCCCCTGCTGACCTTCGCCCTCCACGCCGGGCCCGTAGACCTTGACGCCGGAGGTGTCGAGGGCCGGCTCGACCTGCAGCGTGCTGGGGAAGTGGGGCACGGGCTGCCCGCCGTACTTGATGGTGATGGTGTAGGTGCCGGAGCAGAGCGGGGTGTAGGCGATGGTGTAGGTCCCGTCGCCGTTGTCCTGCACCCGCACCTCGGCCTGCGCCCCGCCCTCCGAGATGATCTCGATGGTGAGCTCGGCGCTGCCGGCCCGCGAGCAGTCCACGTGGAACTGGCCCGTCTGGCCGGCCGTGGCCCGCTCCAGCCCCGGCCCCGAGCAGGTCACCTTGGAGGGGTCGAAGCGGGGACGGACGGCCGCCCGGAAGGGCGAGCCGGGCACGTGGGCGCCCGCAAACAGAATGTTGATGTTGTAGTCGCCCGGCTCCGTCGGCAGGTAGGAGACGGAGCAGGTGCCGTCCCCGTTGTCCAGGCACTCGATCTTGGCCTCGCAGGGACCCTCCACCGTCAGCCCCAGGCCCCCCGTGCCGGCCCCCTTAGTGTCAATGGTGAAGGGGGCGGGCGAGCCGGCCTGTCCGCCCTGGAGCCCTGGCCCGTAGGCCTTCACCTGCGGCGAGAGGAGTGGGGGGGGGGGGGGGGGCCCTGAGCTCAAGGGGTACCCTGGCCACCTGGCCCCACCGGGTACCTGTCCACACGCCGGCCACCTGGCCAAGGCCCCGCCCCTCGCCGGGTACCTGTCCACACCCCACCTGCCTTGCTACGGCCCTGCCCATCTCGCCAGGTAACCGTCTGCCCCAGCACAGACCCCCACCCACCTCCCTCCGGCCTTCACCTATGGACAGGGAAGGACTCTAGCCCCCCAGCCAATGGGAGTGGGGTGTCCCGTGCCCTGGCCCCCAGGTCCCCCCAGCAGGGCTGCCCGTGGCGGGGGCAGCAGGGGACACCCACCTTGGAGGGGTTGGTGGGGGGCACGGCCTCCACGGGGAAGGGGCTGCCGGGCACGGGGGCTCCATCGTAGGTCACCTGAACCTCATAGGGTCCCTCCTCGCGGGGGATGAATTTCACCGCGTTGTTGTCGGGGCTCAGGCCCGGCTCCACCTTGCAGGGCACCGGCTTGCCCGCCGGCCCCGTGATCTTGGCGGCCACCTTGCCCTGCCCGCCGGCCCCCTTGGACTTGACCGTGAACTCCTGGTCCTTGCCCACCTCAACTTCTGCACGGAGAGGGAGAGCTGTGAGCCCGGGGCCGGGCCTGTCTCCAGCCCGCTGGCCCCCTCCCCGCCTGCCCCACCAGGGGCCCCCACCCTGCCTGCTGTCAGATGCCGGTTTTCCCAGCCCCCCACAGCGCCACGCTCGCCCCCTTCACTGCAGCCTGGCATGGGGCAGGCTTGACCCCCCCAGCTCCCCCCCTCTGGCCCCCAAGCGCTGTGTTTGCCCCCTTAGCAGGGTCAGGAGGCGCAGCCCTCCCCGCCCGGGTACGCACTGTCCGCCAGGCCGGTGATCTTGATCTTGCCGAGGTCCAGGCTGGGGGCCACGCCCACGCTGAAGGGGCTTTTGGGGATGTGGTCCCCGCCGTAGGTCACAGCCACGCCCAGGTTACCCTGCGGGGCGAAGCAGGAAGGTTCGTACCGTTGCCTCTGTACACCGTGCGCCTGCCTCAGTTTCCCCGGGCGTTACTCAAGTCTCTCGGTGGTGGGACCGTCGCAGCACCCCCTAGACGGCAGGTGTGACTGCGACAGGCGCAGACAATGGCCGGTCGGTCTATAGCCTGGCCACTGATGGCCGGGGTCACCCTGTGTGTTACGTTGGCTAGAGATCGGGGGAGGCACATGGGGGCCCTCACCCCCAGAGGGAGCAGACACCAGAGCGAGGGGACTCTCTGAGGGGGCCCACGGCAGAGCCAGGCTGCTGCAGGCCCAGGTGCCAGCGGGGCCCAGAGTTTAACCCCCCGGGGAGAGTGAACCCCTAGAAGGGCTGTCACCCTGGAGGGGGCTCCTCCCAGGGGCCATACAGAGCTGAGAGAGGCCAGGGCTGGGAGTCCGGGACACGGTGCGAGAGGAGACGGAGCCCAGCCCCGGGGAGAGGGGCCCCCCAGAGACCCGCACCCTGCCATCTGGGGAGGATGGAGCCGGGGCCCCCCCTCGTACCTGCTGCACAGGGGTGTATTTCACCGTGTGGGTCCCGTCGTGATTGTCGATCACCTCCGAGTCCCGCACCGCCTCGCCCTTGGCCGGGCCAGTGAACTGCACGTCCAGGGGCGCCCGGCCCCCCGCCTTGGCGTTCACCGTGAAGTGGGTGGGCTTGCCGAGGTCCACGCCTGCCAGGGGGAGCCCATGGAGCTCAGTGGATGTAGTCGCCCCACTTTTCCCCTCCATCCCCCCCCCGCAGCCTGCGCCCCCCTTTCCCCTCCAGCAGCCTGCGCCCCCCCCTTTCCCCTCCATCCCCCCCCTGCAGCCTGTGCCCCCGCTTTCCCCTCCAGCCATCCCCCCCCGCAGCCTGCGCCCCCCCTTTCCCCTCCATCCCTCCCCCCCACTCCCACTGCCTCATCCCCCACACCAAGACAGAATTTCCTCCCTTGCCCAGACCAGCCCCCTTCCCCCAAAACTCACCGGTCCGGTTCAGCCCAGGCCCTTCGGCCTTCACCTTGCTGGCATCATGGGATGGGTCCACCTTGATGCGGATGGGGCTGGTGGGGGTGGCCTAAGGAGGTAGCAGGGAGTCAGAGGACCGTGAAGCCATGTGCCCGCCCCCCACACCCCTCTGCCACCCTGAGCAGGGCAGCTCCCCTCTGCAATGAGCCCCCCCCCACCCCCAAGGCCCCCAACCCCAGTAAGTGGGGAGCCCCCGGTGCCGCCAGGGCAGAGTGTGACGAAGTGGGGTTTTATTCAGATAGTTATGTTGCAGGTGAGTCTTACTGCCCTACCCAAACACAGCGTGTACCTCGCTTTCCCCGTGTGCCGCATCAGCATGTCAGTGGTGGGAACTGGGTACAGGTGAGGCTGCCCAGGTGTCTGCAGGTAGATAACCTGAGACCCAAGAGGGGTGTGTGACCAAGCGAGGACAAAGAGGAGGAGGAGCAACGGGCGTGTTGGAGGTGGGGTCGCTGGAAGCTGGCAGGCTGCTTGGGGGACTGGAAGGGGGGAGTCCGGGCCGTCTGGCCCGGGACTCCCCAAGACGGGCTTGGCTGAAAGTCTCTGATTTCTGTGATACCGAGCTCTGTTCTACGCTGTGTTCCTGTCGACTAACACACCGTTGTGTTCGACACGCTGGCGCAGAATCACGTCGGGGGGTGGGGGGGGGGGCCTGGCTCCCCCAGGACCCCGCCCAGACGGACTCGCTGTGGCACACACCCGGTGGGGCAGGGGATGCCGAATGCTCCGGGGTCAGGCCCAGGAAGGGGGCAGCTGGGGAAGCGTCTTGCCCTAGAGACAGTCGGCTCCAAGAGAGGAGGCTCCCCAGAGTATGGGGAAGTCCCAGAGCATCGCCTGGGGACGCCGTGACAGAGCCTGCCCCACAGGAGAGATCAATGGAAAACAGCAGGATGCTGCCCCCGGCACCCCCTCCCCCATCCACCGGAGCATCCCTCCCCCTCGCATTGCGCCCCTTCCCCAGCCTGCAGCCACCCCCTGCTCCCCCCGAGGCCGTGCCCCCCAAACATGGGCAGTGCGGTGAGCGGACAGCACCAGGACTGTGCCCCCGGCGGACCTGGTCGGCGAAGAGCACCATGATGGTGTAGGTGCCGGGCCCGCGGGGTGTGTAGCGCACGGTGAACGTGTCGTTGTCGTTGCGGATGATGTCGAAGTCGATGTCGGCCTCGGCCGGCCCCACCACGCCCGGGGCACACTTGATCCCGATGCTGACGTCACCTGGGGGGGGGGGGGGGGGGGGGACGACGACGGGACCCCGGCAGAGCCGTCAGCTCCCCCCATGGACCCCCCTGCCCTGCGCCATGCCGACCTCTGCCACACCCGGGTCACCCATAAATCGCCAACCCACCCCCCACAACTCCCCGTGCGGGGAGACCCGTTACCCATCAGCTCCCAGTCCCCAGCCTGCCCCCCTGGCTCCCACCCCCCAGCCTGGCTAGAGCCACCCGGCTCCCCTCCAGAGGCCTCCAGCTCCCAGTCCCCACCCCGCAGCCTGCCCCCATCCCTCCAGGTCCCACCCCCCAGCCTGCCCCTAGCCCCCACCAGAGCCCCCCCCCATCTTCCAGCCCACCCACCCCCACAGCCTGCCCCCATCCCTCCAGGTCCCACCGCCCAGCCTGCCCCTAGCCCCCACCAGAGCCCCCCCCCCCCATCTTCCAGCCCCCCCACCCCTATAGCCTGCCCCCATCCCTCCAGGTCCCACCACCCAGCCTGCCCCTAGCCCCCACCAGAGCCCCCCCCGCAGCTTCCAGCCCCCCCACCCCCACAGACTGCCCCCATCCCCTCAGGTCCCACTCCTCAGCCCCCACCCCCCAGAGCCCCTCCCAGCTCCCACCCCCCCGCCTGCCCCCACCCCCTTCCAGCCCCCTCCAGCGCCGCACCTCCCACCCCCCAGAGCCCTCCCCCGGCACTCACCCTGCCCGGCCTCGGCACAGTCCACGGTGAAGTAGGTGGGTTCGTGGGCCTTGAGCCCAGTCTTGGCCACGCCAGGGCCATACACCTTCACCTTGTGGGGGTGGCTGCCGGCCCCCACGTTCACCTGGGGGGGAAGGGACACGTCAGACGGGTTATCCCCCCCGAGCTCTTCACCGGGGGCCAGCACCCCCGACAGGCCCCATCTACAGTGGGGGGGGGGGGGGGGGGGGGCGGCGGCGAGGTGCTTGGCATTATAATGCCTACAATACACACACAGCCCTCCCCCTCCCAGAGCTGGGGAGAACCCAGGCGTCCTGGCTTCCAGCCCCCTACTCTGACCACCAGACCCCACTCCCCCTCCCTGAGGCCGGGGAGAACCCAGGTGTCCGGGCTGTCCCAGGGTCTCGGTCAGTGGGAGGCAGACAATGTGGGGGGGGTTATTTCAGCGAGTCACCCCCCCACCATGGCGGCAGCCCTGGCCCAGGTCACTAGGCCCAACCTGTTACCATGGGTAACCGCCCCCCCCCCAGTGCATTATGGGACACGTGCTCCTGGGACACCCGCCCGGGCTCCCCCAGCCCAGTGCATTATGGGAGAAAATCCCTGTATAGCCAAGGCCTGGCCTGGGATCACCAGGCCCAACCTGTTGCTACGGGCAACCCCTGCCCCAGTGCATCGTGGGACAGACGTCAGTACACAGCCAAGGCCTGCGATGGCTCAGCCCAACCTGTTACCCTGAGTAAGTCCCCGCCCCTGCCCCAGTGCATTATGGGACACGCACACGCCCCCATGCATTGTGGGACACGCAACCCCCCAGCCCAGTGCATTATGGGACATGCACCACCCCCCCAGCCCAGTGCATTGTGGGACACGCACCCCCCCCCCCCCAGTGCATTGTGGGACAAACAATCCCACTATAGTCAAGGCCTGGCTTGGGATCACTAGGCCCAACCTGTTACCATGTGGAACCCCCAGCCCTGCCTCAGGGCATTATGGGACATGTGCTCTCCCACCCCCCCCGGCCCCAGGGCATTGTGGGACACACACACACACACACACCCCGCCCAGCCCCAGTGCATTGTGGGACACCCCCCCCCCCCCCCGGCCGGGCCCCCCAGTGCATTGTGGGACACGCCCCCACCACGCAGGCCCTCAGTGCATTGTGGGACATGTGCCCCCCGCCCGGCTCCCAGGGGGTCGCCCCACGGGGCACTCACGCGGTAGGGGCTGTTGGGGATGTTGACGCCCCCCCAGGACACCATGGCCGTGTGCTTCACCGGCTTCTTGGGCACATAGGAGCAGCTGTAGGTGCCGTTGCCATTGTCCTTCACCGCCACGTCCACCGGGGTGCCCTCCGCATCCTGGGGGGCAGAGCGGGTCAGCCGCCAGCCGGCCCCCCCGGCCCCCTCCCCGGGGGGCAGAGCGGGTCAGCCGCCAGCCAGCCCCCCCTCCCCTCTCCTCACCTGCACCTGGACCTTGAGAGGGGCCTTCCCGCCGCTCTTGGCATCCACTGTGAACTCGGCCGGTTTGTTGATGGCGACGCCCGTCTTCTCTAGCCCCGGCCCGTGGGCTTTCACCTGTGGGGTGGCCACCGGTGAGAGGGGACCCTGCCTTCATGTCAGCCCCACTCCCAGCCCTAGACCCAGCTCCCCTCCCAGAGCCGGGGAGAGAACCCAGGCGTCCAGGCTCCCAGCCCCCCTCGCTGTAACCCAGCAGCCCCCACTCCCCTCCCAGAGCCGGGGAGAGAACCCAGGAGTCCCGGCTCCCAGCCCCCCGAGCCAGGCGTCCCCCCCCGGCCGGCGGTACCTTCTCGGGGTGCAGGTCGCGGGGGGCGGGGCGGATCTCGGCCATGAAGGGGCTGTGGCGAATGTCGTCGGCGTTACACAACACGTGCACGGCGTAGTCGCCCGGCTCCTGAGGCCAGTAGCGCACGTCGCACGAGCCGTCACCTCGGTCATCACACTCGATCCTGGCCTGGGACGGGCCCTCCACCGAGAACCCTGGGGGGCGGGGGGTGGTGGTGAGATCAGGGCTCCCAGCCCCTCCACCGCCCCCCCACCGGGGCCCCCAGCTCCACACCCCCGGGGGAGACCAGATCCCACCCCACTCCCCCACAACTCACAACTCCCCCCCCACTCCCCCAGCTCCCCCCAACTCCCCACAAACCCAGCTCCCCCCCCCACTCCCCCAGCTCCCCCCAACTCCCCACAAACCCAGCTCCCCCCCCCACTCCCCCAGCTCCCCCCAACTCCCCACAAACCCAGCTCCCCCCCCCAACTCCCCACTCCCCCCCCGGCTCCCCCCCAACTCCCCACTCACTGAGATCCCCCCACTCCCCCCAACCCAGCTCCCCCCACTCCTCCAGCTCCCCCGCAACTCCCCACAAACCCAGCTCCCCCCTCCACTCCCCCAGCTCCCCCCAACTCCCCACAAACCCAACTCCCCCGCCAACTCCCCACTCACTGAGATCCCCCCCACTCACCCAGCCCCCTCCAGCTTCCCACAAACCCAGCTCCCCCCAACTCCCCCAGCTCCCTCCCCACTCACCCAGCCCCCCCACTCCTCCCCCACTCACCCAGCTCCCCCCCACTCACCCAGTGTGCCCACGTCGTCCCCGATGGCCTCCACCACGAAGTCGGCCGACTTGCCGACCACGCCGCCCTCCAGCCCCGGCCCCCAAGCCCGGACCTTCTGGCTGCCGCACTCGGGGCCGACCTTCACCTCGAACGGGCTGGGGGGGAGGGGCAGGTCACAACGGGGTCCCCATGGGCACCGCCCCCCCCATGCATCCCTCCCCCAAGGGGATCGCATGCACTGGGAATCGCGAGCACACCCCCGGCCTGGGTCCCCACCCAGCCCCTTCTACCGTCCCCAGCCATCCCAGCATGCCCCAGGCCCTATAGGTACCCCCTGTGACGAACTAGGACTGTTGTTAATGTTTTCCCTGAGTACTGTGTGGGTGCCTCGGTTTCCCCTATGCAGTGCTTGAGTATCTAGGTGGTGGGACAACGGTGCATGATTGTTACAAAGCCCTAGAAGGCAGGGGTGGGCAGAGGCCTGGACACAGAGAATGGCCGACACTCTGTCTCCTGGCAACAGATGGCCCGGCCCCTCCCCTGCAAAGGTGAGAGCTGAAGGTGTTGGAACAAAGGGATCAGGTGACCTCCTGGCCCGGGAAGGAGACAAAGGGGGAGGAGGGGCTGGAGAGTTTCAGTTTGGAACTGGCTGGAGAGGAGAGGGGCAGACAGGGTCTGGCCTCCCTGCCTCCGTTTGGAGCTGTGGGGTGAAATGCAGGGAGCCCCCGGGCTGGGGTCTAAGCTCCCTGCCCCCCGGAAGGGCCCGGCTGAGGGGTCCTGGATGTACTGACAAGCTCTGGTTGGACTGTGTTCCTGGCATCTCTAATAAACCTTCTGTTCTACCGGCTGGCTGAGACTCCCAGTGAATCCGGGGAAGAGGGGTGCAGGGCCGGACTCCCCCACACTCCGTGACACCCCCCGCCCCCCACAGCCCATGGGGCACTCACCTGCGTGGCACCTGCTGCCCCCCCCAGGTGATGGTGACCGTGTAGTTCCCAGGCAGGGTGGGGAAATACTCGCAGGCAAAAACCCCATCCCCCAGATCCCTCTGCTTCACGCTCTCCGGCCCCTCTGCGGGGAGACAGGGTCAGTGTGGGGCAGCCCCACCCACCACAGCCCCCCCCCAGATCCTTTTGCTTCACTGTCTCCGGCCCCTCTGCGGGGAGACGGGATAAGTGTGGGGCAGCCCCCCCCTCCGTGGGTCAGCCCCCCCCACCACAGCCCCCCCAGATCCCTCTGCTTCACGCTCTCCAGCCCCTCTGCGGGGAGACGGGATCAGTGTGGGGGCAGCCCCCCCACCACAGCCCCCCCAGATCCCTCTGCTTCACGGTCTCCAGCCCCTCTGCGGGGAGACGGGATCAGTGTGGGGCAGCCCCCCCACCACAGCCCCCCCAGATCCCTCTGCTTCACGGTCTCCAGCCCCTCTGCGGGGAGACCGGATCAGTGTGGGGCAGCCCCCCCAGTTGTTGCCTGCACCCCCCACCACTCACTTGGACCCTTGACCGTGACCTTTAGTTCTCCGCTGCCGGCGCCTTTCGTGTAGACCTTGAAATCCGCCGACTCCTTCACCCGCAGCCCCTTGGGCTGCAGCCCCCGCCCCGTGGCCCGGCAGGCGCTGGGGCTACATGCTGGAGGGGAGGGGAGACAGATCGTGAAAGGGACCCAGGTGTCCAGGTGCCCCCCACCCCCACCAGGCATTGGGGTTACAGCCTCAAGTGAGAGAGGAACCCAGGCGTCCGGGGCTCCTGCTCCCCAGTGACACACAGCAGGGGGAGAAAGAGAGAGAGAAGGACCCAGGCATCTGGGTGTCCCCCCACCCCCTGCAGGGACCGGGGTAATTTGCTAGGCAGTGAGAAAAGGGACCCAGGCGTCCGGAGCCACCCTCCCCGCCCCGCCCCCCCCCCCCCCCCCCCCCCGGAATATAGACTCTCTGGGCCCCAGCCCCCTCCCAGGGCACAGAGACCCGCCCGCCCGCCCCCCTGAGATCACACAGTACCATTAGCCACAGGCCGGCCTGGCGCCAGGGTGAGGGGCACCAGCCAAGGATCCGGGACGGCAGCTCGTCGAGAGACAGACAGACAGAGAGAGAGCTAGGACAGCTGGGAGCGCAGCGGAGAGAGGAGAGAGAGGGGGGTTACCGGGGGGGCAGACAGAGCGGGGACCCCCCCATGCCCCTCGAGGCAGAGAGCGAGAGAGAGAGAGAACCCCCGTCTCCTTGGGGCAGAGCGTAACCCCCGTGCTGGGGGGCACAGCGTAACCCCCGTGCTGGGGGGCAGAGAGACAGACAGACAGCAGCATGGGGGGAGCCCCCAGTGCTCACCCTGCCCCACGGTGACGGCGTAGGGGCTGCGGGGGATGGGCGTGCCCCCGAAGCTCACGGTGACGGTGTAGGTGCCCTCGGCGCCCGGGCGGTAGCTGCACCGGTAGGTGCTGTCGCCCTTGTCCTCCAGCTGCTGCTCCACGGTGCCCTTGTGCCCGCTGGGGTCCACCACCGTCACCTCCACCTCGCCCGCCCCCGCGCCTGGGGGGGGCAGGGAGGGGTCAGCCCCGGCCCTGCCCCCGCACCGGACCCCCCCCTCCACCTCCACCTCGCCCGCCCCCGCGCCTGGGGGGGGGGGCAGGGAGGGGTCAGCCCCGGCACTGCCCCCCCACTGGGCCCACCCGCTCCACCTCGCCTGCCCCCACGCCTGCGGGGGGCAGGGAGGGGTCAGCCCCGGCCCAGCCCCCCCACCTCCACCTCGCCCGCCCCCGCGCCTGGGGGGGGCAGGGAGGGGTCAGCCCCGGCCCTGCCCCCCCACCGGGCCCACCCGCTCCACCTCGCCTGCCCCCGCGCCTGCGGGGGGGCAGGGAGGGGTCAGCCCCGGCCCAGCCCCCCAACCTCCACCTTGCCCACCCCCGCGCCTGGGGCGGGGCAGGGAGGGGTCAGCCCCGGCACTGCCCCCGCACTGGGCCCACCCGCTCCACCTCGCCTGCCCCCACGCCTGCGGGGGGCAGGGAGGGGTCAGCCCCGGCCCAGCCCCCCCACCTCCACCTCACCCGCCCCCGCGCCTGGGGGGGGCAGGGAGGGGTCAGCCCCGGCCCTGCCCCCCCACCGGGCCCACCCGCTCCACCTCGCCTGCCCCCGCGCCTGGGGGAGGGAGGGGTCAGCCCCGGCCCAGCCCCCCACTCACCGGCCGTGAAGATCTCGAAGGAGGTGAGCTTGTTGGCGATGTTGCCCGTGGGCTCCAGGCCGGGCCCCTGGGCCGTCACCCGCCCGGCGTCGCCCAGCGATTTCCCCACCGTCACCTCGAACGGGCTCTTGGCGATGTGCTGCCCCGCGAACAGCACCGTCACCTGGGGGCAGAGGGGTCACAGCGGGGGCCAGACGCCGGGGGGCTGCTGGCAGAGGCAGGGGGGCTGGGAGCCAGGACTCCTGGGTTCTCGCCCCAGGACCGGGAGGGGAGCGGGGTCTGGAAGCCAGGACTCCTGGGTTCTCACCCCAGGACCGGGAGGGGAGCGGGGTCTGGGAGCCAGGACTCCTGGGTTCTCGCCCCAGGACCGGGAGGGGAGCGGGGTCTGGAAGCCAGGACTCCTGGGTTCTCTCCCCAGGACCGGGAGGGGAGCGGGGTCTGGGAGCCAGGACTCCTGGGTTCTCGCCCCAGGACCGGGAGGGGAGCGGGGTCTGGAAGCCAGGACTCCTGGGTTCTCGCCCCAGGACCGGGAGGGGAGCGGGGTCTGGAAGCCAGGACTCCTGGGTTCTCTCCCCAGGACCGGGAGGGGAGCGGGGTCTGGGAGCCAGGACTCCTGGGTTCTCGCCCCAGGACCGGGAGGGGAGCGGGGTCTGGAAGCCAGGACTCCTGGGTTCTCGCCCCAGGACCGGGAGGGGAGCGGGGTCTGGAAGCCAGGACTCCTGGGTTCTCTCCCCAGGACCGGGAGGGGAGCGGGGTCTGGGAGCCAGGACTCCTGGGTTCTCTCCCCAGGACCGGGAGGGGAGCGGGGTCTGGGAGCCAGGACTCCTGGGTTCTCTCCCCAGGACCGGGAGGGCAGTGAGGGCTAGTGGTTAGATGCGGGGGGCGGGGGTGTTTCTCACCTTGTGGACCCCCGTCACTTTGGGAATGTACGATACGGAGAAAGTTCGGTTCTTGTCGTTGTTAGCGACGACCTTGGCCTATGGGGAGAAACGGCGTTAGACCCAGAGCCTCTTGCCGGTGCCCCTCACTCCCGACCCGCAGCCCCTGCTAGCCCAGCCCTGCCCCCACCCCGCCCTGCCGGTGCCCCTCACTCCTGACCCGCAGCCCCCTGCCAGCCCAGCCCTGCCCCCACCCCGCCCTGCCGGTGCCCCTCACTCCCGACCCGCAGCCCCCTGCCAGCCCAGCCCTGCCCCCCCGAGCCCTGCCGGTGCCCCTCACTCCCGACCCGCAGCCCCTTCCAGCCCGGCCCTGCCCCCCCACGCCCTGCCGGTGCCCCTCACTCCTGACCCGCAGCCCCCTGCCAGCCCAGCCCTGCCCCCCCCCCGCCCTGCCGGTGCCCCTCACTCCCGACCCGCAGCCCCTTCCAGCCCGGCCCTGCCCCCCGAGCCCTGCCGGTGCCCCTCACTCCTGACCCGCAGCCCCCTGCCAGCCCAGCCCTGCCCCCCCACGCCCTGCCGGTGCCCCTCACTCCCGACCCGCAGCCCCTTCCAGCCCGGCCCTGCCCCCCGCCCAGCCCTGCCGGTGCCCCTCACTCCCGACCCGCAGCCCCTTCCAGCCCGGCCCTGCCCCCGAGCCCTGCCGGTGCCCCTCACTCCTGACCCGCAGCCCCCTGCCAGCCCAGCCCAGCCCCGCCCCCCCCCCCCCCCCCGCCCTGCCGGTGCCCCTCACTCCCGACCCGCAGCCCCTTCCAGCCCGGCCCTGCCCCCCGCCCAGCCCTGCCGGTGCCCCTCACTCCCGACCCGCAGCCCCTTCCAGCCCGGCCCTGCCCCCGAGCCCTGCCGGTGCCCCTCACTCCCGACCCGCAGCCCCTGCTAGCCCAGCCCTGCCGGTGCCCCTCACTGCTGACCCGCAGCCCCCTGCCAGCCCAGCCCTGCCCCCCCCCACCCTGCCGGTGCCCCTCACTCCCGACCCGCAGCCCCCTGCCAGCCCAGCCCAGCCTCCCCCCCCGCCCTGCCGGTGCCCCTCACTCCCGACCCGCAGCCCCTTCCAGCCCGGCCCTGCCCCCTGAGCCCTGCCGGTGCCCCTCACTCCTGACCGCAGCCCCCTGCCAGCCCAGCCCTGCCTCCCCCTGCCCTGCCGGTGCCCCTCACTCCTGACCCGCAGCCCCTTCCAGCCCGGCCCTGCCCCCCGAGCCCTGCCGGTGCCCCTCACTCCCGACCCGCAGCCCCTGCCAGCCCAGCCCTGCCCCCCGAGCCCTGCCGGTGCCCCTCACTCCCGACCCGCAGCCCCTGCCAGCCCAGCCCTGCCCCCCGAGCCCTGCCGGTGCCCCTCACTCCCGACCCGCAGCCCCTGCCAGCCCAGCCCTGCCCCCTGAGCCCTGCCGGTGCCCCTCACTCCTGACCCGCAGCCCCTTCCAGCCCAGCCCTGCCCCCCCCACCCTGCTGGTGCCCCTCACTCCCGACCCACAGCCCCTGCCAGCCCAGCCCTGCCCCCCGAGCCCTGCCGGTGCCCCTCACTCCTGACCGCAGCCCCCTGCCAGCCCAGCCCTGCCTCCCCCTGCCCTGCCGGTGCCCCTCACTCCTGACCCGCAGCCCCTTCCAGCCCGGCCCTGCCCCCCGAGCCCTGCCGGTGCCCCTCACTCCCGACCCGCAGCCCCTGCCAGCCCAGCCCTGCCCCCCGAGCCCTGCCGGTGCCCCTCACTCCCGACCCGCAGCCCCTGCCAGCCCAGCCCTGCCCCCTGAGCCCTGCCGGTGCCCCTCACTCCTGACCCGCAGCCCCTTCCAGCCCAGCCCTGCCCCCCCCACCCTGCCGGTGCCCCTCACTCCCGACCCGCAGCCCCTTCCAGCCCGGCCCTGCCCCCCGCCCAGCCCTGCCGGTGCCCCTCACTCCCGACCCACAGCCCCTGCCAGCCCAGCCCTGCCCCCCGAACCCTGCCGGTGCCCCTCACTCCTGACCCGCAGCCCCCTGCCAGCCCAGCCCTGCCCCCCCACCCCGCCCTGCCGGTGCCCCTCACTCCCGACCCGCAGCATCCTGCTAGCCCAGCCCTGCCCCCCGCCCCTCACTCCCGACCCACAGCCCCTTCCAGCCTGGCCCTGGGCTCCCACCTCTTCTCTGTGCCCGGCTGGGTCCTCCACATAGACCAGGACGTCGCCCTGGCCGGCGCTGATGGTCTCAACGGTGAACTCGGCCTTTCTCTTCACCATGTTCCCTGTGGGCTCAATACCTGGGGGCGGAGTCAGCCCGGGAGGGGGCGGAGTCAGCCCCCACCCCAGCTGCACAGAGAGGCCGCAATGGGGCACCCCGAGAAGGGGCAATGGTGATACAGCCGGGGGGGGGGGGGGGGGGGGGGGGGAGTCTGCCCCGTGGGGTGAGGAGGGGCTGGAGAGCCCAAAGCAGGGAGGGGGCCAGTCCCCCAAGTGAGTCTCTGCCCCGGGAGGAGAAAGAGCAGGGAGGGGTCAGCACGGGGGGGGGGGGGGGGGGGGGGGAAGGGAGAGGCTGGCCCATGGGGGAGCTGCCCCCCCAGTCTGGGCTGGCCCCCAGGACTCACCAGGGCCATAGGCTCGCGCCTTCTTGGGGTTCAGCTTGGGGCGCAGGGGGGCGCCCGGCTTGAGCTTGGCCTTGGGGAACTGGGACAGGTAGGTCATGACCGAGTGCTCGTCCACATTGGGGTCCACGATCTCCTCCGGGGTGATGACCTGCCGTGGGGAGAGGGGGGTCAGAGCTGCTACCGTGTAGCCCCGGCCTCCCCACGAGCCTCCCAAGGTACCCCCATCCCCCCCACCTCCCCTGGACACTGCACCCCCCTCCAGCCCCCAAGGTACCCCCATCCCCCCCACCTCCCCTGGACACTGCACCCCCCTCCAGCCCCCAAGGTACCCCCATCCCCCCCACCTCCCCTGGACACTGCACCCCCCTAGGGTACTCCCCATCCAGGACACCACCCCCCCCCGCCGGGCCCCCACCTGGGGGATGCCGAGCCAGTCGTCAGCCTGCTGCATGGCCTCGCGGGCGTTGTTGACGGGTTTGCTGGCGTCCCAGGAGTCCCAGTCGGGGCAGAGACCTGGGGGAGCAGGGGGGGGTCAGTGGCACGTGGCGTCCCCACCTCCCCCGTCACGGGCCCTGCCCCCAGGGGGGCCACGGCTGCACAGCTGGGGGGCTGGGTTCCCCGACTTCCTGAGCTCCCCCCAATCTCCCTTCCCTGCCCCCACGAACCCCCTGATGGCCGGACGCCACAATGTCCTGGAGCTGGAACCAGTGCCCCCTTTCACCCCCCTGGGCACAGCACCCCTCCCCCGGGGCCCCTTCCCCCCAAAGTCCCCTCCCCCCAGGGCCCCGGGCCCCCTCCCCCGGGGCACCATGCCCCCCTGACCTCAGCGCCTCTCCCCCGGGGCCCCTTTCCCCCAACGTCCCCTCTGCCCAGGGCCCGCCCCCCCCCTCCCCCGGGGCACAGCGCCCCCCCCAGGGCCCCCCCCCTCCCCCGGGGCACAGCGCCCCCCCTCCCCCAGGGCCCGGCCCCCCCCTCCCCTGGGGCACAGCGCCCCCCCCCCAGGGCCCAACGCCCGGCCCCCCCCCTCCCCCGGGGCACAGCGCCCCCCCCCAGGGCCCGGCCCCCCCCCTCACCCGGAGCACAGCTGTCCACCAGGGCCCCCAGCGCCCGGCCACTCTGCCAGTCCCGGCTGAAGTTGGTGATGGGCAACTCCGGGAGCTTGTTCTGGATCCAGCCCAGCAGCCGCTGCTTCGGCGTCTGCTTCTTGGCCTCCTCGTCGTCCTCCTCGTCCCACATGGGCATGGAGATGGAGTAGTGCAGGATCAGCGTCCAGATCAGCCCCAGGATCAGCTTCAGGTTCCCGTCCACAATGGCCTTGCTATCTGCGGGGGGTGGGGGGTCAGCCGGGGGGGCGCCTCCCCGCCCCGGCTCCCCCTTGCCCCCGCACCCCTCCCTCTGCCCGGCTCCCCCTCGACCCCCGCCCCCTCCCTCTGCCCGGCGCCCCTGCACCGGGCGACCCCTCTGAGCCCCCGGAAACCCCCCTGCACCGGGCAACCCCTCTGAGCCCCCGGAAACCCCCCTGCACCGGGCGACCCCTCTGAGCCCCCGGAAACCCCCCTGCACCGGGCGACCCCTCTGAGCCCCCCAAACCCCCTGCACCGGGCGACCCCTCTGAGCCCCCCAAACCCCCTGCACCGGGCGACCCCTCTGAGCCCCCGGAAACCCCCCTGCACCGGGCGACCCCTCTGAGCCCCTGGAAACCCCCCTGCACCGAGCGACCCCTCTGAGCCCCTGGAAACCCCCCTGCACCGAGCGACCCCTCTGAGCCCCCAGAAACTCCCCTGCACCGAGCGACCCCTCTGAGCCCCCGGAAACACCCCTGCACCGAGCGACCCCTCTGAGCCCCCGGAAACCCCCTGCACCGGGCGACCCCTCTGAGCTCCCCAGACCCCAAACCAAGAGACCCCTCTGAGCCCCCCAAACCCCCCCTGCACCGGGCGACCCCTCTGAGCCCCCACCCCCAAACCCAGAGACCCCTCTGAACCACCGGAAGCCCCCCTGCACCGAGCGACCCCTCTGAGCCCACCCACCCCCAAACCGAGCGACCCTCTGAGCCCCCCGCCTCAGTACCCAGGAAAAACCATGAATGGGTTCCTCCAGGGGGCTGCGGGTCAGGAGTGAGGGGCACAGGCAGGGCCGGGCTAGCAGGGGCTGCGGGTCGGGAGTGAGGAGCACCACAGGGCTGGAGGTGGGGCTGCGGGTCGGGAGTGAGGGGCACTGGAGGTCCAGCCATGACCCCTTCCATCAGGGGAGCCTCCCCGGCCCCAGAAGCTGCCCAGAGGCTGCCCCCAATCCAGTCATCCCAGACCCCTCCCCCACCCGCGGCTGGGCTGGCAAGGGGCTCAGATGGAGGGGGAGGGGAATGGGGGGGAGGGGGGCTGAGCCCAGCCTGACTCACTCCAGGGACAGGAGACAGGGCCCAAGAGCAGGGGCTGCGGGTCCTGAGTGAGGGGCACCGGCACCACCCCCTCTCCATGGTCCCAGCCCCGCCTGCTTTGGCCCACCAGCCCCCCCTCCCCTCCCAGAGCCAGGGAGAGAACCCAGGAGTCCGGGCTCCCAGCCCCCTCTTCTCTAACCCACCAGCCCCCACTCCCCTCCCAGAGCCAGGGAGAGAACCCAGGAGTCCTGGCTCCCAGCCCCCTCTTCTCTAACCCACCAGCCCCCACTCCCCTCCCAGGGCCAGGGAGAGAACCCAGGAGTCCTGGCTCCCAGCCCCCTCTTCTCTAACCCACCAGCCCCCACTCCCCTCCCAGGGCCAGGGAGAGAACCCAGGAGTCCTGGCTCCCAGCCCCCTCTTCTCTAACCACCAGCCCCCACTCCCCTCCCAGAGCCAGGGAGAGAACCCAGGAGTCCTGGCTCCCAGCCCCCTTGTAACCCCCTGAGCACAGCACTGCACAAGGTAACGGTCACCCCTCAACACCCCCTGGGGGGCTGGGCAGGGAGACCCCAGCCCATCTCCATACCGTGGGGGACCCCCCTGCACCCGCAGGGCACACGCCAGGTGAACAGAGCCCCCCAGATTGGGCAGAGGGATCAGCGTCAGTCCCGTGGGGTCCCCCAGCCCCCGGCGGCGCGGGGCGTCCCCGTCCCCCAACACGCGGGGGGGTTCCGCGCCCAGCCCCCGGCGGCGCGGGGCGTCCCCGTCCCCCAAACACGCGGGGGGGGTTCCGCGCCCAGCCCCCGGCGGCGCGGGGCGTCCCCGTCCCCCAACACGCGGGGGGGGTTCCGCGCCCAGCCCCCGGCGGCGCGGGGCGTCCCCGTCCCCCAACACGCGGGGGGGTTCCGCGCCCAGCCCCCGGCGGCGCGGGGCGTCCCCGTCCCCCAACACGCGGGGGGGTTCCGCGCCCAGCCCCCGGCGGCGCGGGGCGTCCCCGTCCCCCAACACGCAGGGGGTTCCGCGCCCAGCCCCCGGCGGCGCGGGGCGTCCCGGCCCCTCCGGGCCCAGCGCGTAGGGGGAGGGGATCGTGCGGGGATCGAGCAGGGATCTCCCCCCCCCCCCCCTCCCACATTTTAGGGGATGACCCGCCCCTCCCCTCATTCCCGAGACTCCGCCCGACGCTCCAACATTTTTTAGCCTTATATGGAGCGGCCGCCAGACCCTGGCTCCTCCCGATGGATCCCGCAGCCCCCCAGCGCCAGGGGGGAGGGGAACCCCCCAGGCCACGCCCCCAACATCCTGCCCGCCCCCCCCCCCCCCCCCCCCCCCCCCCCCAGGCCCTGAATGAGAGCAGGGAGTTCCCAGGCTGGTACAGTTACTCCTACTTCAACCGGGAACAGTGCCCCTCACTCCCGACCCGCAGCCCCCCAGCCCTCCCGGTGCCCCTCACTCCCGACCCGCAGCCCCCGGCCCTGCCGGTGCCCCTCACTCCCGACCTGCAGCCCCCGGCCCTGCCGGTGCCCCTCACTCCCGACCCGCAGCCCCCCAGCCCTGCCGGTGCCCCTCACTCCCGACCCGCAGCCCCCAGCCCTGCCGGTGCCCCTCCCTCCCGACCCGCAGCCCCCCAGCCCTGCCGGTGCCCCTCACTCCCGACCCGCAGCCCCCAGCCCTGCCGGTGCCCCTCACTCCCGACCCGCAGCCCCTGCTAGCCCCCCTCCCCCCGGCTCTGCCAGTGACGAGGGGGGGTCCCATCCCTGCCATTTCATGCCTCTCTGGGCAGTGACTCACTCTTGGGTCTGTTGGGCGGGGGGGGGGCGGGGGGGGGCAGGACACATCCCAGAAAGGAGCCTCCCCCCCTCCGATCTAGTCCCTCCCCCCAATATCTGATCTGCTGAGGATGCAGCTTCAAACCACAAGTTTTTTTTTTTTGGGGGGGTGGGGGGGCCAGACAGGGCCAGCTAGCCAGGGGGGAGAAACCATGGGGCACCCCCACAGCCAGTACCCTGGAGATGGGAAAATCCCCCCCCCCCCCCTCTGACCAGCACAACTCCTCCCGCTTCCCCGCCAGCTATAATCTGTGCCCCCTGCTAGCCTAGCCCTACCCCCCCCAGCCCTGCCGGTGCCCCTCACTCCCGACCCGCAGCCCCCTGCTAGCCTAGCCCTACCCCCCCCCAGCCCTGCCGGTGCCCCTCACTCCCGACCCGCAGCCCCCTGCTAGCCTAGCCCTACCCCCCCCCCCAGCCCTGCCGGTGCCCCTCACTCCCGACCCGCAGCCCCCTGCTAGCCTAGCCCTACCCCCCCAGCCCTGCCGGTGCCCCTCACTCCCGACCCGCAGCCCCCTGCTAGCCTAGCCCTACCCCCCCCCAGCCCTGCCGGTGCCCCTCACTCCCGACCCGCAGCCCCCTGCTAGCCTAGCCCTACCCCCCCCCCCCAGCCCTGCCGGTGCCCCTCACTCCCGACCCGCAGCCCCCTGCTAGCCTAGCCCTGCCCCCCCCAGCCCTGCCGGTGCCCCTCACTCCCGACCCGCAGCCCCCTGCTAGCCTAGCCCTGCCCCCCACAGCCCTTCCGGTGCCCCTCACTCCCGACCCGCAGCCCCCTGCTAGCCCAGCCCCCACCAGCCCTGACAGTGCCCCTCACTCCCGACCCGCAGCCCCCTGCTAGCCCAGCCCTGCCCCCCGCCCGAGCCCTGCCGGTGCCCCTCACTCCCGACCGGCAGCCCCCTGCTAGCCTAGCCCAGCCCTGCCCCCCCCCCGCCCCGCAGCCCCCTGCCCCCCCAGCCGTGCCGGTGCCCCTCACTCCCGACCCGCAGCCCCCGGCCCTGCCATTGCCCCTCACTCCCAACCCGCAACCCCCGGCCCTGCCATTGCCCCTCACTCCCAACCCGCAGCCCCCTGCTAGCCCAGCCCAGCCCTGCCCCCGCCCCTGCAGTCCTGCCGGTGCCCCTCACTCCCGACCCGCAGCCCCCTGCTAGCCTAGCCCAGCCCTGCCCCCCCCCCCCCGCTCTGCCCGTGCCCCTCAATTCCCCTCAGTGGCTTTTAGAGGCCGATGACCCCACATGGGTGTCCCCTACAGTGTCCCGATGGATCTTACTCGGAGGAACCCCCCAGCAGTAAGTGGCCAGGCCCCCCCATTTTGCACAGACCCCCCCACCCCACGTAGCCAGAGAGCTGTAACTCCTCTGCCTTCCCAGCCCGCGCCCCCAGCTGGGCCCAGCCCGGACAGATCGAGGGGCCTCATTCCCCAGGCCCCAACTGCCCTTTGGTGCCCCAGCTCCCCTGAGCTGCCGGAGAAGGGGGCCCGACAAGGCGCCCCCCACATCCTCCAGCCCCCCAGGCCCCTTCCTTCCGCAGAGCCAGCCTGGCCGGGGTTAACAGCACATTCCTGGGATGAGAAACAGACCCGCCCCCCCCACCCTTTGTTACAGGCTGCATAACGGAGACTCCCCTCCCCCCCAGGCCCACAGCCCGGCCTGGGGCCCCCACTCCTGACCTGCAACCCCCTGATAGCCCAGCCCTGGGCTCCCCCCAGCCCAGCCTGCACCCCTCACTCCCGACCCACAGCCCCCCAGCCCAGCCTGTGCCCCTCACTCCCGACCCGCAGCCCCCCAGCCTGGCCTGTGCCCCTCACTCCCCCCAGCCCGGCCTGTGCCCCTCACTCCCGACCCGCAGCCCCCCAGCCCAGCCTGTGCCCCTCACTCCCCCCAGCCCGGCCTGTGCCCCTCACTCCCGACCCGCAGCCCCCCAGCCCAGCCTGCGCCCCTCACTCCCCGCAGCCTGGCCTGTGCCCCTCACTCCCGACCCGCAGACCCCCAGCCTGGCCTGCGCCCCTCACACGCCCAGCCTGGGGCCCCCACTCCTGACCTGCAACCCCCTGATAGCCCAGCCGTGGGCTCCCCCCAGCCCAGCCTGCGCCCCTCACTCCCGACCCGCAGCCCCCCAGCCCGGCCTGTGCCCCTCACTCCCCCCAGCCCGGCCTGTGCCCTTCACTCCCCCCAGCCTGGCCTGCGCCCCTCACGCCCGACCCGCAGCCCCACAGCCCGGCCTGCGCCCCTCACGCCCGACCCGCAGCCCCCCAGGCAGGCCTGTGCCCCTCACTCCCGACCTGGCCCTGGGCTCCCCCCGCCCCCAACCACTCCAGTCCACTCCAGTCGGGCTGGGACCCTCCAATGAGAAGCGAATTGGTCTTGCTCATGGGGGTGGGGGGCAGTTTCACACCCCTAAGCCCGGGGTGTATCTACACCCCCAACTGCTTCCTGCCCCATCCCAAGCTCCGGGGGAGAAGGGCCAGGGAGTCCCCCCGTCACATGGTGGGGAGGGGGGAAGCGTCCCACGGCAGGTTGGGGGGCTGAGCTCAGGATGCCCCCCCCAGGAATCAATCCCTTCTCCTGCTCTTCCCCCCAGCCCCACAGGGAGCCAGCCCGCTGGGCCCCCCCAGACCCCCGCCTCACAGCTCCCCGCCCCCATTGCTGGGAGCCTAAGTCCAGCAGCCGCCATGCGGGCTCCCTGCCTGCCCCACACGCTGCAGTATCCCAGGGACTGCGGGGGTGGGGGTGGGGGTGTCCCAGCCCCCCAGCCGCCCCTTTTCCTGCATAGCTAACAGGCCTCAAGTCCCCGCAGCAGCGCCCCCCCGCCAGCCCCATAGCGCCGGGGCAGAGGCCAGCCAGACACTCCGCGAACCCCCTGCATCTAAAGCGCCCCCCACGTCTACCAGGCGCCCCCATCCGCTCTCGGGTGCCCTATTTAACCCCCCAACAACTCCGCTCGTGTCGCCAAGATCCTCGCCACGGGCCCCGGGGCCAGCCCCCCATTGCCCCCCCCGCCGCCTTTCCAGCGAACCCCCATCGTCACCCCATCTTCCCCAAGGAACCCCGTCTCTCCCCTCGGAGATCGTCCCCTCCCCACCGCTCCGGGACTCCCTCATCCCCATCTGTCCCTGCCCCCTGGGGTCCCCCCGGAGCCCCATTTCCCCCAAGGGACCCCATCTCTCCCCGCCCCCCCGGAGCCCCCATTTCCCGCAAGGGACCCCATCTCTCCCAGCCCCCCCGGAGCCCCCATTTCCCGCAAGGGACCCCATCTCTCCCAGCCCCCCCGGAGCCCCCATTTCCCGCAAGGGACCCCATCTCTCCCCGCCCCCCCGGAGCCCCCATTTCCCGCAAGGGACCCCATCTCTCCCCGCCCCCCCGGAGCCCCCATTTCCCGCAAGGGACCCCATCTCTCCCAGCCCCCCCGGAGCCCCCATTTCCCCAAGGGACCCCATCTCTCCCCGCCCCCCCGGAGCCCCCATTTCCCCAAGGGACCCCATCTCTCCCCGCCCCCCCGGAGCCCCCATTTCCCCAAGGGACCCCATCTCTCCCCGCTCACCGATGGAGACCAGCTTGATGTTCTCCCGCTCCAGGAACTCCAGCGCCACCGACACGTTCTCCAGCTGCATCTGGCGGAAAGTGGGGCGCTGGTTGTATTTGCGCCCCAGTTTCTTCTGGCTCAGCACCTCGAGCAGCGCGATGAGGCGCAGCCCGTCGGCCAGGTCCGCCTGCAGGTTGGCGATGCGCTTGTGGACGCATTTCAGGTGCTCGTTGCACCAGCGGGTGAAGGTGTTTTGCTGGATTTTCTTCCAGGGCGCGTCTTCCGCCAGGTCCTTCTCCGTGGCCGGCATCTCGCCCGCCGCCGCCGCCTCGCCCGGAGCCGCGCCGGCCTGGGGCGGCCGCGCCTGGGAGCCGCTCATTATAGGGCGGGGCGGGGCCGGGCCGGGCAGGCGGAGACCTGGGGAGGAGCCGGGAGGCGTCAGCGGGGGGGCCCGGCCGGGAGAGGCGCGCGGGGACCCCCCTCCCCGGGGAGACGCTTGCGGGGGGGGCGCGGGGACCCCCCTCCCCGGGAGCAAGTGTGACAAAGCGGGACGGGGTGGGGGGTAACAGGCGCCTATATCAGCAAAAGTCCCAAATCGGGACAGGTGGTCACGCTACTCCGGGGGCGCGGGGGGAGCGCGGAGCCCCCCCTCCCTGGGCGCGGGGGGGCGCAGGGACCGGGGAGCCCAGCAGAGAGGCCGCGAGGGGGGGCGGGGCAGCAGCCCCCCAGACAGACGCTGACTCACGTCCACACACGGACACGGTCCAGCCCCGCTCGGGGGGTGCCAGTGACTCGGGACCCCGCGCTGGGGACCCAGGAGATCGGGAATTCCCCCCACCCCCACCCTGCAGGCGCCAGAGCCGGGCGAGCCCCCACACGCAACCCGCTGCATTCCTGCGCTGGGAGCGGAGCGGGCGCCGGCCCCGGCCCAGGCGGGTCCCCCGGGGCCCTGCCCCTCCCCCCCCCCAGGGCCCTGCCCCTCACCCCCCTGGGGCCCTGCCCCTCCCCCCCCCTCCCCGATACCCTGGGGCCCTGCCCCTCACACACCCCCCTCCCCTGGGTCCCTGCCCCTCACTCCCCCCCCCTCCCCTGGAGCCCTGCCCCTCCCCCCCCTCCCCTGGGGCCCTGCCCCTCACACCCCCCCCCCCCCGATCCCCTGGGTCCCTGCCCCTCACACACCCCCCTCCCCTGGGGCCCTGCCCCTCACACACCCCCCTCCCCTGGGTCCCTGCCCCTCACTCCCCCCCCCTCCCCTGGAGCCCTGCCCCTCCCCCCCAATCCCCTGGGTCCCTGCCCCTCACTCCCCCCTCCCCTGGGGCCCTGCCCCTCACACCCCCCCCCCCCCGATCCCCTGGGTCCCTGCCCCTCACACACCCCCCTCCCCTGGGGCCCTGCCCCTCACACACCCCCCCCCCGATCCCCTGCCCCTCACACCCCCCCCCCCGATCCCCTGGGTCCCTGCCCCTCACACACCCCCCTCCCCTGGGGCCCTGCCCCTCACACACACCCCCCCCGATCCCCTGCCCCTCAAAGCCCCCCCCCCACATCGCCTGGGTCCCTGCCCCTCACTCCCCCCCCTCCCGTCGCCTGGGGCCCTGCCCCTCACCACCACCACCCCCGATCCCCTGCCCCTCACACCCCCCCCCCCGATCCCCTGGGTCCCTGCCCCTCACACACCCCCCTCCCCTGGGGCCCTGCCCCTCACACACACACCCCCCCCGATCCCCTGCCCCTCACACACACACCCCCCCCCCGATCCCCTGCGTCCCTGCCCCTCACACACACCTCCCCTGGGTCCCTGCCCCTCACCCACCCCCCCCCCCCGGGTCCCTGCCCCTCCCCCCCGATCCCCTGGGTCCCTGCCCCTCACACACACACCCCAATCCTGTGGGGCCCTGCCCCTCACTCCCCCACCCATCACCTGAAATCCCTTCCCCTCAGTCCCCCCAATCACCAGGGTCCCTGCCCCTCAAAGCCCCCCCCCCCACATCGCCTGGGTCCCTGCCCCTCAAACCCGCCCTCCCGTCGCCTGGGTCCCTGCCCCTCACCACCACCACCCCCATCGCCTGGGTTACCTCCCCTCACCTGGCCCTGTCCCAGTCTGTAACCCCCCCCAATGAAAACTCATCAGGGCTCCGTGACACCCCCTGTAGGAGAACCCAGCAGGGGGGTAGAGCTGGGAGGAGGGTGGGACAGATCCCCAAGCGCTGCAGAGGGCGGGGGGGACTGAGATCTGGGGCGCTGACCAGACAGGGCCCTCCTTAGACCCATGGGCTGCAAATGGAGCCCGGCTGGGGGGGTGACTGCCCTGCCCCCCCTTGGGCTGGGCGGTTCGTGACTCAGTACCGCTTGGGGGGAAACAACCATAACGGCTGCTTTGGGGGGGCCCCGCCCAGGCTTCCGGACACAGCAGGGCACCGCCCGGCCCCCCCTCATGGGTTGTGCAACACCGAGGCCCAGGGGGCAGCTGCTCGAGAGGAGGGGCACCGGTGGAGCTGGGCTGGGGGGGCTGCAGGTCGGGAGTGAGGGGCACCGGCTGGGCTGGGGGGGGGGGCAGCTGCTCGAGAGTGAGGGGCACCGGTGGAGCTGGGGGGGGGGCAGCTGCTCGAGAGTGAGGGGCACCGGTGGAGCTGGGCTGGGGGGGCTGCAGGTCGGGAGTGAGGGGCACCTGCGGAGCTGGGCTGGGGGGGGGGCTGCAGGTCGGGAGTGAGGGGCACCGGCGGAGCTGGGGGGTTGTGGGTATTGGGGCCCCGCCTGACCACGCCCTGAGTCACGGTGGAGAATCAGGCCGCGGCGCCCCCTGGTGGCCGCGATCCGTATGGCTGAGTCAATGTGCCTGTAAGCGGCGTGTGTCTCCTCCCGGCCTCCGTCCGGCCAGTGAACCCCCCCAACTATCCTCCTACTGCCCCCCCCGCACCACATCTATCTATCAGCTATCTGCCTCCCCCCCCCACTCCCTCTACCTCCCCCCGCCACCCCCTCCCTCTATCCCCAGCCACCCCTCTATCTACCTATCCCCATCCACCCCTGTATCTATCTATCCCCATCCACCCCTGTATCTATCTATCCATCCCCATCCACCCCTCTATCTATCCCCATCCACCCCTCTATCTATCCCCATCCACCCCTCTATCTATCTATTCATCCCCATCCACCCCTCTATCTATCTATCCCCATCCACCCCTCTATCTATCCCCATCCACCCCTCTATCCATCCCCATCCACCCCTCTATCTATCTATCTATCCCCATCCACCCCTCTATCTATCCATCCCCATCCACCCCTCTATCTATCCATCCCCATCCACCCCTCTATCTATCTATCCATCCCCATCCACCCCTCTATCTACCTATCCCCATCCACCCCTCTATCCATCCCCATCCACCCCTCTATCTATCTATCCATCCCCATCCACCCCTCTATCTACCTATCCCCATCCACCCCTCTATCCATCCCCATCCACCCCTCTATCTATCCCCATCCACCCCTGTATCTATCTATCCATCCCCATCCACCCCTCTATCTATCCCCATCCACCCCTCTATCTATCCCCATCCACCCCTCTATCTATCTATTCATCCCCATCCACCCCTCTATCTATCTATCCCCATCCACCCCTCTATCTATCCCCATCCACCCCTCTATCCATCCCCATCCACCCCTCTATCTATCTATCTATCCCCATCCACCCCTCTATCTATCCATCCCCATCCACCCCTCTATCTATCCATCCCCATCCACCCCTCTATCTATCTATCCATCCCCATCCACCCCTCTATCTACCTATCCCCATCCACCCCTCTATCCATCCCCATCCACCCCTCTATCTATCTATCCATCCCCATCCACCCCTCTATCTACCTATCCCCATCCACCCCTCTATCCATCCCCATCCACCCCTCTATCTATCCCCATCCACCCCTCTATCTATCCCCATCCACCCCTCTATCTATCTACCTATCCCCATCCACCCCTGTATCTATCTATCCCCATCCACCCCTGTATCTATCTATCCATCCCCATCCACCCCTCTATCTATCCCCATCCACCCCTCTATCTATCCCCATCCACCCCTCTATCTATCTATTCATCCCCATCCACCCCTCTATCTATCTATCCCCATCCACCCCTCTATCCATCCCCATCCACCCCTCTATCTATCTATCCATCCCCATCCACCCCTCTATCTACCTATCCCCATCCACCCCTCTATCTATCCCCATCCACCCCTCTATCCATCCCCATCCACCCCTCTATCTATCTATCTATCCCCATCCACCCCTCTATCTATCCATCCCCATCCACCCCTCTATCTATCCATCCCCATCCACCCCTCTATCTATCCATCCCCATCCACCCCTCTATCTATCTATCTATCCCCATCCACCCCTCTATCTACCTATCCCCATCCACCCCTCTATCTATCCCCATCCACCCCTCTATCCATCCCCATCCACCCCTCTATCTATCTATCCATCCCCATCCACCCCTCTATCTACCTATCCCCATCCACCCCTCTATCTATCCCCATCCACCA
>JAVFKX010000150.1:0-47931 GCA_033296515.1 Macrochelys suwanniensis | reverse complement strand
CCGGCGGGGGGCCTCCGACGGCCGCCAGGCCGGCGGGGGGCCTCCGACGGCCGCAGATTGAGGAAGGAGCCGCCGGGGACAGCGGCACCTGGGCTCCGACCATTTGGGTTCTTTGCCGGCGGGGGGCCTCCGATCAGCAGCAGAGGTACGAAGGAGCCGCCGGCGCCACCGGCACCTGGACTCCGACCATTTGGGTTCTTTGCTGGCGGGGGGCCTCCGACGGCCGCCAGGCCGGCGGGGGGCCTCCGACGGCCGCCAGGCCGGCGGGGGGCCTCCGACGGCCGCCAGGCCGGCGGGGGGCCTCCGACGGCCGCAGATTGAGGAAGGAGCCGCCGGGGACAGCGGCACCTGGGCTCCGACCATTTGGGTTCTTTGCCGGCGGGGGCCTCCGATCAGCAGCAGAGGTACGAAGGAGCCGCCGGCGCCACCGGCACCTGGGCTCCGACCATTTGGGTTCTTTGCTGGCGGGGGGCCTCCGACGGCCGCCAGGCCGGCGGGGGGCCTCCGACGGCCGCAGATTGAGGAAGGAGCCGCCGGGGACAGCGGCACCTGGGCTCCGACCATTTGGGTTCTTTGCCGGCGGGGGGCCTCCGATCAGCAGCAGAGGTACGAAGGAGCCGCCGGCGCCACCGGCACCTGGGCTCCGACCATTTGGGTTCTTTGCTGGCGGGGGGCCTCCGACGGCCGCCAGGCCGGCGGGGGGCCTCCGACGGCCGCCAGGCCGGCGGGGGGCCTCCGACGGCCGCCAGGCCGGCGGGGGGCCTCCGACGGCCGCCAGGCCGGCGGGGGGCCTCCGACGGCCGCCAGGCCGGCGGGGGGCCTCCGACGGCCGCCAGGCCGGCGGGGGGCCTCCGACGGCCGGCGGGGGGCCTCCGACGGCCGGCGGGGGGCCTCCGACGGCCGGCGGGGGGCCTCCGACGGCCGCAGATTGAGGAAGGAGCCGCCGGGGACAGCGGCACCTGGGCTCCGACCATTTGGGTTCTTTGCCGGCGGGGGGCCTCCGATCAGCAGCAGAGGTACGAAGGAGCCGCCGGCGCCACCGACACCTGGGCTCCGACCATTTGGGTTCTTTGCTGGCGGGGGGCCTCCGACGGCCGCCAGGCCGGCGGGGGGCCTCCGACGGCCGCAGATTGAGGAAGGAGCCGCCGGGGACAGCGGCACCTGGGCTCCGACCATTTGGGTTCTTTGCCGGCGGGGGGCCTCCGATCAGCAGCAGAGGTACGAAGGAGCCGCCGGCGCCACCGGCACCTGGGCTCCGACCATTTGGGTTCTTTGCAGGCGGGGGGCCTCCGACGGCCGCCAGGCCGGCGGGGGGCCTCCGACGGCCGCCAGGCCGGCGGGGGGCCTCCGACGGCCGCCAGGCCGGCGGGGGGCCTCCGACGGCCGCCAGGCCGGCGGGGGGCCTCCGACGGCCGCCAGGCCGGCGGGGGGCCTCCGACGGCCGCCAGGCCGGCGGGGGGCCTCCGACGGCCGCCAGGCCGGCGGGGGGCCTCCGACGGCCGCCAGGCCGGCGGGGGGCCTCCGACGGCCGCCAGGCCGGCGGGGGGCCTCCGACGGCCGCCAGGCCGGCGGGGGGCCTCCGACGGCCGCCAGGCCGGCGGGGGGCCTCCGACGGCCGCCAGGCCGGCGGGGGGCCTCCGACGGCCGCCAGGCCGGCGGGGGGCCTCCGACGGCCGCCAGGCCGGCGGGGGGCCTCCGACGGCCGCCAGGCCGGCGGGGGGCCTCCGACGGCCGCCAGGCCGGCGGGGGGCCTCCGACGGCCGCCAGGCCGGCGGGGGGCCTCCGACGGCCGCAGATTGAGGAAGGAGCCGCCGGGGACAGCGGCACCTGGGCTCCGACCATTTGGGTTCTTTGCCGGCGGGGGGCCTCCGATCAGCAGCAGAGGTACGAAGGAGCCGCCGGCGCCACCGGCACCTGGGCTCCGACCATTTGGGTTCTTTGCTGGCGGGGGGCCTCCGACGGCCGCCAGGCCGGCGGGGGGCCTCCGACGGCCGCAGATTGAGGAAGGAGCCGCCGGGGACAGCGGCACCTGGGCTCCGACCATTTGGGTTCTTTGCCGGCGGGGGGCCTCCGATCAGCAGCAGAGGTACGAAGGAGCCGCCGGCGCCACCGACACCTGGGCTCCGACCATTTGGGTTCTTTGCTGGCGGGGGGCCTCCGTCGGCCGCCAGGCCGGCGGGGGGCCTCCGACGGCCGCAGATTGAGGAAGGAGCCGCCGGGGACAGCGGCACCTGGGCTCCGACCATTTGGGTTCTTTGCCGGCGGGGGGCCTCCGATCAGCAGCAGAGGTACGAAGGAGCCGCCGGCGCCACCGACACCTGGGCTCCGACCATTTGGGTTCTTTGCTGGCGGGGGGCCTCCGACGGCCGCCAGGCCGGCGGGGGGCCTCCGACGGCCGCAGATTGAGGAAGGAGCCGCCGGGGACAGCGGCACCTGGGCTCCGACCATTTCGGTTCTTTGCCGGCGGGGGGCCTCCGATCAGCAGCAGAGGTACGAAGGAGCCGCCGGCGCCACCGGCACCTGGGCTCCGACCATTTGGGTTCTTTGCTGGCGGGGGGCCTCCGACGGCCGCCAGGCCGGCGGGGGGCCTCCGACGGCCGCCAGGCCGGCGGGGGGCCTCCGACGGCCGCCAGGCCGGCGGGGGGCCTCCGACGGCCGCCAGGCCGGCGGGGGGCCTCCGACGGCCGCCAGGCCGGCGGGGGGCCTCCGACGGCCGCCAGGCCGGCGGGGGGCCTCCGACGGCCGCCAGGCCGGCGGGGGGCCTCCGACGGCCGCAGATTGAGGAAGGAGCCGCCGGGGACAGCGGCACCTGGGCTCCGACCATTTGGGTTCTTTGCCGGCGGGGGGCCTCCGACGGCCGCCAGGCCGGCGGGGGGCCTCCGACGGCCGCAGATTGAGGAAGGAGCCGCCGGGGACAGCGGCACCTGGGCTCCGACCATTTGGGTTCTTTGCCGGCGGGGGGCCTCCGATCAGCAGCAGAGGTACGAAGGAGCCGCCGGCGCCACCGACACCTGGGCTCCGACCATTTGGGTTCTTTGCCGGCGGGGGGCCTCCGATCAGCAGCAGAGGTACGAAGGAGCCGCCGGCGCCACCGACACCTGGGCTCCGACCATTTGGGTTCTTTGCTGGCGGGGGGCCTCCGACGGCCGCCAGGCCGGCGGGGGGCCTCCGACGGCCGCAGATTGAGGAAGGAGCCGCCGGGGACAGCGGCACCTGGGCTCCGACCATTTGGGTTCTTTGCCGGCGGGGGGCCTCCGATCAGCAGCAGAGGTACGAAGGAGCCGCCGGCGCCACCGGCACCTGGGCTCCGACCATTTGGGTTCTTTGCTGGCGGGGGGCCTCCGACGGCCGCCAGGCCGGCGGGGGGCCTCCGACGGCCGCCAGGCCGGCGGGGGGCCTCCGACGGCCGCCAGGCCGGCGGGGGGCCTCCGACGGCCGCCAGGCCGGCGGGGGGCCTCCGACGGCCGCAGATTGAGGAAGGAGCCGCCGGGGACAGCGGCACCTGGGCTCCGACCATTTGGGTTCTTTGCCGGCGGGGGGCCTCCGACGGCCGCCAGGCCGGCGGGGGGCCTCCGACGGCCGCAGATTGAGGAAGGAGCCGCCGGGGACAGCGGCACCTGGGCTCCGACCATTTGGGTTCTTTGCCGGCGGGGGGCCTCCGATCAGCAGCAGAGGTACGAAGGAGCCGCCGGCGCCACCGACACCTGGGCTCCGACCATTTGGGTTCTTTGCTGGCGGGTGGCCTCCGACGGCCGCCAGGCCGGCGGGGGGCCTCCGACGGCCGCAGATTGAGGAAGGAGCCGCCGGGGACAGCGGCACCTGGGCTCCGACCATTTGGGTTCTTTGCCGGCGGGGGGCCTCCGATCAGCAGCAGAGGTACGAAGGAGCCGCCGGCGCCACCGACACCTGGGCTCCGACCATTTGGGTTCTTTGCTGGCGGGGGGCCTCCGACGGCCGCCAGGCCGGCGGGGGGCCTCCGACGGCCGCAGATTGAGGAAGGAGCCGCCGGGGACAGCGGCACCTGGGCTCCGACCATTTGGGTTCTTTGCCGGCGGGGGGCCTCCGATCAGCAGCAGAGGTACGAAGGAGCCGCCGGCGCCACCGGCACCTGGGCTCCGACCATTTGGGTTCTTTGCTGGCGGGGGGCCTCCGACGGCCGCCAGGCCGGCGGGGGGCCTCCGACGGCCGCCAGGCCGGCGGGGGGCCTCCGACGGCCGCCAGGCCGGCGGGGGGCCTCCGACGGCCGCCAGGCCGGCGGGGGGCCTCCGACGGCCGCCAGGCCGGCGGGGGGCCTCCGACGGCCGCCAGGCCGGCGGGGGGCCTCCGACGGCCGCCAGGCCGGCGGGGGGCCTCCGACGGCCGCCAGGCCGGCGGGGGGCCTCCGACGGCCGCCAGGCCGGCGGGGGGCCTCCGACGGCCGCCAGGCCGGCGGGGGGCCTCCGACGGCCGCCAGGCCGGCGGGGGGCCTCCGACGGCCGCCAGGCCGGCGGGGGGCCTCCGACGGCCGCAGATTGAGGAAGGAGCCGCCGGGGACAGCGGCACCTGGGCTCCGACCATTTGGGTTCTTTGCCGGCGGGGGGCCTCCGACGGCCGCCAGGCCGGCGGGGGGCCTCCGACGGCCGCAGATTGAGGAAGGAGCCGCCGGGGACAGCGGCACCTGGGCTCCGACCATTTGGGTTCTTTGCCGGCGGGGGGCCTCCGATCAGCAGCAGAGGTACGAAGGAGCCGCCGGCGCCACCGACACCTGGGCTCCGACCATTTGGGTTCTTTGCTGGCGGGGGGCCTCCGACGGCCGCCAGGCCGGCGGGGGGCCTCCGACGGCCGCAGATTGAGGAAGGAGCCGCCGGGGACAGCGGCACCTGGGCTCCGACCATTTGGGTTCTTTGCCGGCGGGGGGCCTCCGACGGCCGCCAGGCCGGCGGGGGGCCTCCGACGGCCGCAGATTGAGGAAGGAGCCGCCGGGGACAGCGGCACCTGGGCTCCGACCATTTGGGTTCTTTGCCGGCGGGGGGCCTCCGATCAGCAGCAGAGGTACGAAGGAGCCGCCGGCGCCACCGACACCTGGGCTCCGACCATTTGGGTTCTTTGCTGGCGGGGGCCTCCGACGGCCGCCAGGCCGGCGGGGGGCCTCCGACGGCCGCAGATTGAGGAAGGAGCCGCCGGGGACAGCGGCACCTGGGCTCCGACCATTTGGGTTCTTTGCCGGCGGGGGGCCTCCGATCAGCAGCAGAGGTACGAAGGAGCCGCCGGCGCCACCGGCACCTGGGCTCCGACCATTTGGGTTCTTTGCTGGCGGGGGGCCTCCGATCAGCAGCAGAGGTACGAAGGAGCCGCCGGCGCCACCGGCACCTGGGCTCCGACCATTTGGGTTCTTTGCCGGCGGGGGGCCTCCGACGGCCGCCAGGCCGGCGGGGGGCCTCCGACGGCCGCAGATTGAGGAAGGAGCCGCCGGGGACAGCGGCACCTGGGCTCCGACCATTTGGGTTCTTTGCCGGCGGGGGGCCTCCGACGGCCGCCAGGCCGGCGGGGGGCCTCCGACGGCCGCAGATTGAGGAAGGAGCCGCCGGGGACAGCGGCACCTGGGCTCCGACCATTTGGGTTCTTTGCCGGCGGGGGGCCTCCGATCAGCAGCAGAGGTACGAAGGAGCCGCCGGCGCCACCGACACCTGGGCTCCGACCATTTGGGTTCTTTGCTGGCGGGGGGCCTCCGACGGCCGCCAGGCCGGCGGGGGGCCTCCGACGGCCGCAGATTGAGGAAGGAGCCGCCGGGGACAGCGGCACCTGGGCTCCGACCATTTGGGTTCTTTGCCGGCGGGGGGCCTCCGATCAGCAGCAGAGGTACGAAGGAGCCGCCGGCGCCACCGACACCTGGGCTCCGACCATTTGGGTTCTTTGCTGGCGGGGGGCCTCCGACGGCCGCCAGGCCGGCGGGGGGCCTCCGACGGCCGCAGATTGAGGAAGGAGCCGCCGGGGACAGCGGCACCTGGGCTCCGACCATTTGGGTTCTTTGCCGGCGGGGGGCCTCCGATCAGCAGCAGAGGTACGAAGGAGCCGCCGGCGCCACCGGCACCTGGGCTCCGACCATTTGGGTTCTTTGCTGGCGGGGGGCCTCCGATCAGCAGCAGAGGTACGAAGGAGCCGCCGGCGCCACCGGCACCTGGGCTCCGACCATTTGGGTTCTTTGCCGGCGGGGGGCCTCCGACGGCCGCCAGGCCGGCGGGGGGCCTCCGACGGCCGCAGATTGAGGAAGGAGCCGCCGGGGACAGCGGCACCTGGGCTCCGACCATTTGGGTTCTTTGCCGGCGGGGGGCCTCCGACGGCCGCCAGGCCGGCGGGGGGCCTCCGACGGCCGCAGATTGAGGAAGGAGCCGCCGGGGACAGCGGCACCTGGGCTCCGACCATTTGGGTTCTTTGCCGGCGGGGGGCCTCCGATCAGCAGCAGAGGTACGAAGGAGCCGCCGGCGCCACCGACACCTGGGCTCCGACCATTTGGGTTCTTTGCTGGCGGGGGGCCTCCGACGGCCGCCAGGCCGGCGGGGGGCCTCCGACGGCCGCAGATTGAGGAAGGAGCCGCCGGGGACAGCGGCACCTGGGCTCCGACCATTTGGGTTCTTTGCCGGCGGGGGGCCTCCGATCAGCAGCAGAGGTACGAAGGAGCCGCCGGCGCCACCGACACCTGGGCTCCGACCATTTGGGTTCTTTGCTGGCGGGGGGCCTCCGACGGCCGCCAGGCCGGCGGGGGGCCTCCGACGGCCGCAGATTGAGGAAGGAGCCGCCGGGGACAGCGGCACCTGGGCTCCGACCATTTGGGTTCTTTGCCGGCGGGGGGCCTCCGATCAGCAGCAGAGGTACGAAGGAGCCGCCGGCGCCACCGGCACCTGGGCTCCGACCATTTGGGTTCTTTGCTGGCGGGGGGCCTCCGATCAGCAGCAGAGGTACGAAGGAGCCGCCGGCGCCACCGGCACCTGGGCTCCGACCATTTGGGTTCTTTGCTGGCGGGGGGCCTCCGACGGCCGCCAGGCCGGCGGGGGGCCTCCGACGGCCGCCAGGCCGGCGGGGGGCCTCCGACGGCCGCCAGGCCGGCGGGGGGCCTCCGACGGCCGCCAGGCCGGCGGGGGGCCTCCGACGGCCGCCAGGCCGGCGGGGGGCCTCCGACGGCCGCCAGGCCGGCGGGGGGCCTCCGACGGCCGCCAGGCCGGCGGGGGGCCTCCGACGGCCGCCAGGCCGGCGGGGGGCCTCCGACGGCCGCCAGGCCGGCGGGGGGCCTCCGACGGCCGCCAGGCCGGCGGGGGGCCTCCGACGGCCGCCAGGCCGGCGGGGGGCCTCCGACGGCCGCCAGGCCGGCGGGGGGCCTCCGACGGCCGCCAGGCCGGCGGGGGGCCTCCGACGGCCGCCGATTGAGGAAGGAGCCGCCGGGGACAGCGGCACCTGGGCTCCGACCATTTGGGTTCTTTGCCGGCGGGGGGCCTCCGATCAGCAGCAGAGGTACGAAGGAGCCGCCGGCGCCACCGACACCTGGGCTCCGACCATTTGGGTTCTTTGCCGGCGGGGGGCCTCCGACGGCCGCCAGGCCGGCGGGGGGCCTCCGACGGCCGCAGATTGAGGAAGGAGCCGCCGGGGACAGCGGCACCTGGGCTCCGACCATTTGGGTTCTTTGCCGGCGGGGGGCCTCCGATCAGCAGCAGAGGTACGAAGGAGCCGCCGGCGCCACCGGCACCTGGGCTCCGACCATTTGGGTTCTTTGCTGGCGGGGGGCCTCCGACGGCCGCCAGGCCGGCGGGGGGCCTCCGACGGCCGCCAGGCCGGCGGGGGGCCTCCGACGGCCGCCAGGCCGGCGGGGGGCCTCCGACGGCCGCAGATTGAGGAAGGAGCCGCCGGGGACAGCGGCACCTGGGCTCCGACCATTTGGGTTCTTTGCCGGCGGGGGGCCTCCGACGGCCGGCGGGGGGCCTCCGACGGCCGCAGATTGAGGAAGGAGCCGCCGGGGACAGCGGCACCTGGGCTCCGACCATTTGGGTTCTTTGCCGGCGGGGGGCCTCCGATCAGCAGCAGAGGTACGAAGGAGCCGCCGGCGCCACCGACACCTGGGCTCCGACCATTTGGGTTCTTTGCCGGCGGGGGGCCTCCGACGGCCGCCAGGCCGGCGGGGGGCCTCCGACGGCCGCAGATTGAGGAAGGAGCCGCCGGGGACAGCGGCACCTGGGCTCCGACCATTTGGGTTCTTTGCCGGCGGGGGGCCTCCGATCAGCAGCAGAGGTACGAAGGAGCCGCCGGCGCCACCGGCACCTGGGCTCCGACCATTTGGGTTCTTTGCTGGCGGGGGGCCTCCGACGGCCGCCAGGCCGGCGGGGGGCCTCCGACGGCCGCCAGGCCGGCGGGGGGCCTCCGACGGCCGCCAGGCCGGCGGGGGGCCTCCGACGGCCGCAGATTGAGGAAGGAGCCGCCGGGGACAGCGGCACCTGGGCTCCGACCATTTGGGTTCTTTGCCGGCGGGGGGCCTCCGATCAGCAGCAGAGGTACGAAGGAGCCGCCGGCGCCACCGGCACCTGGGCTCCGACCATTTGGGTTCTTTGCTGGCGGGGGGCCTCCGACGGCCGCCAGGCCGGCGGGGGGCCTCCGACGGCCGCCAGGCCGGCGGGGGGCCTCCGACGGCCGCCAGGCCGGCGGGGGGCCTCCGACGGCCGCCAGGCCGGCGGGGGGCCTCCGACGGCCGCCAGGCCGGCGGGGGGCCTCCGACGGCCGCCAGGCCGGCGGGGGGCCTCCGACGGCCGCCAGGCCGGCGGGGGGCCTCCGACGGCCGCCAGGCCGGCGGGGGGCCTCCGACGGCCGCAGATTGAGGAAGGAGCCGCCGGGGACAGCGGCACCTGGGCTCCGACCATTTGGGTTCTTTGCCGGCGGGGGGCCTCCGATCAGCAGCAGAGGTACGAAGGAGCCGCCGGCGCCACCGGCACCTGGGCTCCGACCATTTGGGTTCTTTGCTGGCGGGGGGCCTCCGATCAGCAGCAGAGGTACGAAGGAGCCGCCGGCGCCACCGGCACCTGGGCTCCGACCATTTGGGTTCTTTGCTGGCGGGGGGCCTCCGACGGCCGCCAGGCCGGCGGGGGGCCTCCGACGGCCGCCAGGCCGGCGGGGGGCCTCCGACGGCCGCCAGGCCGGCGGGGGGCCTCCGACGGCCGCCAGGCCGGCGGGGGGCCTCCGACGGCCGCCAGGCCGGCGGGGGGCCTCCGACGGCCGCCAGGCCGGCGGGGGGCCTCCGACGGCCGCCAGGCCGGCGGGGGGCCTCCGACGGCCGCCAGGCCGGCGGGGGGCCTCCGACGGCCGCCAGGCCGGCGGGGGGCCTCCGACGGCCGCCAGGCCGGCGGGGGGCCTCCGACGGCCGCCAGGCCGGCGGGGGGCCTCCGACGGCCGCCAGGCCGGCGGGGGGCCTCCGACGGCCGCCAGGCCGGCGGGGGGCCTCCGACGGCCGCCAGGCCGGCGGGGGGCCTCCGACGGCCGCCAGGCCGGCGGGGGGCCTCCGACGGCCGCCAGGCCGGCGGGGGGCCTCCGACGGCCGCCAGGCCGGCGGGGGGCCTCCGACGGCCGCCAGGCCGGCGGGGGGCCTCCGACGGCCGCCAGGCCGGCGGGGGGCCTCCGACGGCCGCCAGGCCGGCGGGGGGCCTCCGACGGCCGCCAGGCCGGCGGGGGGCCTCCGACGGCCGCCAGGCCGGCGGGGGGCCTCCGACGGCCGCCAGGCCGGCGGGGGGCCTCCGACGGCCGCCAGGCCGGCGGGGGGCCTCCGACGGCCGCCAGGCCGGCGGGGGGCCTCCGACGGCCGCCGATTGAGGAAGGAGCCGCCGGGGACAGCGGCACCTGGGCTCCGACCATTTGGGTTCTTTGCCGGCGGGGGGCCTCCGATCAGCAGCAGAGGTACGAAGGAGCCGCCGGCGCCACCGACACCTGGGCTCCGACCATTTGGGTTCTTTGCTGGCGGGGGGCCTCCGACGGCCGCCAGGCCGGCGGGGGGCCTCCGACGGCCGCCAGGCCGGCGGGGGGCCTCCGACGGCCGCCAGGCCGGCGGGGGGCCTCCGACGGCCGCCAGGCCGGCGGGGGGCCTCCGACGGCCGCCAGGCCGGCGGGGGGCCTCCGACGGCCGCCAGGCCGGCGGGGGGCCTCCGACGGCCGCCAGGCCGGCGGGGGGCCTCCGACGGCCGCCAGGCCGGCGGGGGGCCTCCGACGGCCGCCAGGCCGGCGGGGGGGCCTCCGACGGCCGCCAGGCCGGCGGGGGGCCTCCGACGGCCGCCAGGCCGGCGGGGGGCCTCCGACGGCCGCCAGGCCGGCGGGGGGCCTCCGACGGCCGCCAGGCCGGCGGGGGGCCTCCGACGGCCGCCAGGCCGGCGGGGGGCCTCCGACGGCCGCCAGGCCGGCGGGGGGCCTCCGACGGCCGCCAGGCCGGCGGGGGGGCCTCCGACGGCCGCCAGGCCGGCGGGGGGCCTCCGACGGCCGCCAGGCCGGCGGGGGGCCTCCGACGGCCGCCAGGCCGGCGGGGGGCCTCCGACGGCCGCCAGGCCGGCGGGGGGCCTCCGACGGCCGCCAGGCCGGCGGGGGGCCTCCGACGGCCGCCGATTGAGGAAGGAGCCGCCGGGGACAGCGGCACCTGGGCTCCGACCATTTGGGTTCTTTGCCGGCGGGGGGCCTCCGATCAGCAGCAGAGGTACGAAGGAGCCGCCGGCGCCACCGACACCTGGGCTCCGACCATTTGGGTTCTTTGCTGGCGGGGGGCCTCCGACGGCCGCCAGGCCGGCGGGGGGCCTCCGACGGCCGCCAGGCCGGCGGGGGGCCTCCGACGGCCGCCAGGCCGGCGGGGGGCCTCCGACGGCCGCCAGGCCGGCGGGGGGCCTCCGACGGCCGCCAGGCCGGCGGGGGGCCTCCGACGGCCGCCGATTGAGGAAGGAGCCGCCGGGGACAGCGGCACCTGGGCTCCGACCATTTGGGTTCTTTGCCGGCGGGGGGCCTCCGACGGCCGCCGATTGAGGAAGGAGCCGCCGGGGACAGCGGCACCTGGGCTCCGACCATTTGGGTTCTTTGCCGGCGGGGGGCCTCCGATCAGCAGCAGAGGTACGAAGGAGCCGCCGGCGCCACCGACACCTGGGCTCCGACCATTTGGGTTCTTTGCTGGCGGGGGGCCTCCGACGGCCGCCGATTGAGGAAGGAGCGGCCGGGGACAGCGGCACCTGGGCTCCGACCATTTGGGTTCTTTGCCGGCGGGGGGCCTCCGATCAGCAGCAGAGGTACGAAGGAGCCGCCGGCGCCACCGACACCTGGGCTCCGACCATTTGGGTTCTTTGCTGGCGGGGGGCCTCCGACGGCCGCCAGGCCGGCGGGGGGCCTCCGACGGCCGCAGATTGAGGAAGGAGCCGCCGGGGACAGCGGCACCTGGGCTCCGACCATTTGGGTTCTTTGCCGGCGGGGGGCCTCCGATCAGCAGCAGAGGTACGAAGGAGCCGCCGGCGCCACCGGCACCTGGGCTCCGACCATTTGGGTTCTTTGCTGGCGGGGGGCCTCCGACGGCCGCCAGGCCGGCGGGGGGCCTCCGACGGCCGCCAGGCCGGCGGGGGGCCTCCGACGGCCGCCAGGCCGGCGGGGGGCCTCCGACGGCCGCCAGGCCGGCGGGGGGCCTCCGACGGCCGCCAGGCCGGCGGGGGGCCTCCGACGGCCGCCAGGCCGGCGGGGGGCCTCCGACGGCCGCCAGGCCGGCGGGGGGCCTCCGACGGCCGCCAGGCCGGCGGGGGGCCTCCGACGGCCGCCAGGCCGGCGGGGGGCCTCCGACGGCCGCCAGGCCGGCGGGGGGCCTCCGACGGCCGCCGATTGAGGAAGGAGCCGCCGGGGACAGCGGCACCTGGGCTCCGACCATTTGGGTTCTTTGCCGGCGGGGGGCCTCCGACGGCCGCCAGGCCGGCGGGGGGCCTCCGACGGCCGCCGATTGAGGAAGGAGCCGCCGGGGACAGCGGCACCTGGGCTCCGACCATTTGGGTTCTTTGCCGGCGGGGGGCCTCCGACGGCCGCCAGGCCGGCGGGGGGCCTCCGACGGCCGCCGATTGAGGAAGGAGCCGCCGGGGACAGCGGCACCTGGGCTCCGACCATTTGGGTTCTTTGCCGGCGGGGGGCCTCCGATCAGCAGCAGAGGTACGAAGGAGCCGCCGGCGCCACCGACACCTGGGCTCCGACCATTTGGGTTCTTTGCTGGCGGGGGGCCTCCGACGGCCGCCAGGCCGGCGGGGGGCCTCCGACGGCCGCCGATTGAGGAAGGAGCCGCCGGGGACAGCGGCACCTGGGCTCCGACCATTTGGGTTCTTTGCCGGCGGGGGGCCTCCGATCAGCAGCAGAGGTACGAAGGAGCCGCCGGCGCCACCGACACCTGGGCTCCGACCATTTGGGTTCTTTGCTGGCGGGGGGCCTCCGACGGCCGCCAGGCCGGCGGGGGGCCTCCGACGGCCGCAGATTGAGGAAGGAGCCGCCGGGGACAGCGGCACCTGGGCTCCGACCATTTGGGTTCTTTGCCGGCGGGGGGCCTCCGATCAGCAGCAGAGGTACGAAGGAGCCGCCGGCGCCACCGGCACCTGGGCTCCGACCATTTGGGTTCTTTGCTGGCGGGGGGCCTCCGACGGCCGCCAGGCCGGCGGGGGTCTCCGACGGCCGCCAGGCCGGCGGGGGGCCTCCGACGGCCGCCAGGCCGGCGGGGGGCCTCCGACGGCCGCCAGGCCGGCGGGGGGCCTCCGACGGCCGCCAGGCCGGCGGGGGGCCTCCGACGGCCGCCAGGCCGGCGGGGGGCCTCCGACGGCCGCCAGGCCGGCGGGGGGCCTCCGACGGCCGCCAGGCCGGCGGGGGGCCTCCGACGGCCGCCAGGCCGGCGGGGGGCCTCCGACGGCCGCCAGGCCGGCGGGGGGCCTCCGACGGCCGCCAGGCCGGCGGGGGGCCTCCGACGGCCGCCAGGCCGGCGGGGGGCCTCCGACGGCCGCCAGGCCGGCGGGGGGCCTCCGACGGCCGCCAGGCCGGCGGGGGGCCTCCGACGGCCGCCAGGCCGGCGGGGGGCCTCCGACGGCCGCCAGGCCGGCGGGGGGCCTCCGACGGCCGCCAGGCCGGCGGGGGGCCTCCGACGGCCGCCAGGCCGGCGGGGGGCCTCCGACGGCCGCCAGGCCGGCGGGGGGCCTCCGACGGCCGCCAGGCCGGCGGGGGGCCTCCGACGGCCGCCAGGCCGGCGGGGGGCCTCCGACGGCCGCCAGGCCGGCGGGGGGCCTCCGACGGCCGCCAGGCCGGCGGGGGGCCTCCGACGGCCGCCAGGCCGGCGGGGGGCCTCCGACGGCCGCAGATTGAGGAAGGAGCCGCCGGGGACAGCGGCACCTGGGCTCCGACCATTTGGGTTCTTTGCCGGCGGGGGGCCTCCGACGGCCGGCGGGGGGCCTCCGACGGCCGCAGATTGAGGAAGGAGCCGCCGGGGACAGCGGCACCTGGGCTCCGACCATTTGGGTTCTTTGCCGGCGGGGGGCCTCCGATCAGCAGCAGAGGTACGAAGGAGCCGCCGGCGCCACCGACACCTGGGCTCCGACCATTTGGGTTCTTTGCCGGCGGGGGGGGGCCTCCGACGGCCGCCAGGCCGGCGGGGGGCCTCCGACGGCCGCCAGGCCGGCGGGGGGCCTCCGACGGCCGCCAGGCCGGCGGGGGGCCTCCGACGGCCGCCAGGCCGGCGGGGGGCCTCCGACGGCCGCCAGGCCGGCGGGGGGCCTCCGACGGCCGCCAGGCCGGCGGGGGGCCTCCGACGGCCGCCAGGCCGGCGGGGGGCCTCCGACGGCCGCCAGGCCGGCGGGGGGCCTCCGACGGCCGCCAGGCCGGCGGGGGGCCTCCGACGGCCGCCAGGCCGGCGGGGGGCCTCCGACGGCCGCCAGGCCGGCGGGGGGCCTCCGACGGCCGCCAGGCCGGCGGGGGGCCTCCGACGGCCGCCAGGCCGGCGGGGGGCCTCCGACGGCCGCCAGGCCGGCGGGGGGCCTCCGACGGCCGCCAGGCCGGCGGGGGGCCTCCGACGGCCGCCAGGCCGGCGGGGGGCCTCCGACGGCCGCCAGGCCGGCGGGGGGCCTCCGACGGCCGCAGATTGAGGAAGGAGCCGCCGGGGACAGCGGCACCTGGGCTCCGACCATTTGGGTTCTTTGCCGGCGGGGGGCCTCCGACGGCCGGCGGGGGGCCTCCGACGGCCGCAGATTGAGGAAGGAGCCGCCGGGGACAGCGGCACCTGGGCTCCGACCATTTGGGTTCTTTGCCGGCGGGGGGCCTCCGATCAGCAGCAGAGGTACGAAGGAGCCGCCGGCGCCACCGACACCTGGGCTCCGACCATTTGGGTTCTTTGCCGGCGGGGGGGGGCCTCCGACGGCCGCCAGGCCGGCGGGGGGGGGCCTCCGACGGCCGCCAGGCCGGCGGGGGGGGGCCTCCGACGGCCGCCAGGCCGGCGGGGGGGGGCCTCCGACGGCCGCCAGGCCGGCGGGGGGGGGCCTCCGACGGCCGCAGATTGAGGAAGGAGCCGCCGGGGACAGCGGCACCTGGGCTCCGACCATTTGGGTTCTTTGCCGGCGGGGGGCCTCCGACGGCCGCCAGGCCGGCGGGGGGCCTCCGACGGCCGCAGATTGAGGAAGGAGCCGCCGGGGACAGCGGCACCTGGGCTCCGACCATTTGGGTTCTTTGCCGGCGGGGGGCCTCCGATCAGCAGCAGAGGTACGAAGGAGCCGCCGGCGCCACCGGCACCTGGGCTCCGACCATTTGGGTTCTTTGCTGGCGGGGGGGCCTCCGACGGCCGCCAGGCCGGCGGGGGGGCCTCCGACGGCCGCCAGGCCGGCGGGGGGGCCTCCGACGGCCGCCAGGCCGGCGGGGGGGCCTCCGACGGCCGCCAGGCCGGCGGGGGGGCCTCCGACGGCCGCCAGGCCGGCGGGGGGGCCTCCGACGGCCGCCAGGCCGGCGGGGGGGCCTCCGACGGCCGCCAGGCCGGCGGGGGGGCCTCCGACGGCCGCCAGGCCGGCGGGGGGGCCTCCGACGGCCGCCAGGCCGGCGGGGGGGCCTCCGACGGCCGCCAGGCCGGCGGGGGGGCCTCCGACGGCCGCCAGGCCGGCGGGGGGGCCTCCGACGGCCGCCAGGCCGGCGGGGGGGCCTCCGACGGCCGCCAGGCCGGCGGGGGGGCCTCCGACGGCCGCCAGGCCGGCGGGGGGGCCTCCGACGGCCGCCAGGCCGGCGGGGGGGCCTCCGACGGCCGCCAGGCCGGCGGGGGGGCCTCCGACGGCCGCCAGGCCGGCGGGGGGGCCTCCGACGGCCGCCAGGCCGGCGGGGGGGCCTCCGACGGCCGCCAGGCCGGCGGGGGGGCCTCCGACGGCCGCCAGGCCGGCGGGGGGGCCTCCGACGGCCGCCAGGCCGGCGGGGGGGCCTCCGACGGCCGCAGATTGAGGAAGGAGCCGCCGGGGACAGCGGCACCTGGGCTCCGACCATTTGGGTTCTTTGCCGGCGGGGGGCCTCCGATCAGCAGCAGAGGTACGAAGGAGCCGCCGGCGCCACCGGCACCTGGGCTCCGACCATTTGGGTTCTTTGCTGGCGGGGGGGCCTCCGACGGCCGCCAGGCCGGCGGGGGGGCCTCCGACGGCCGCCAGGCCGGCGGGGGGGCCTCCGACGGCCGCCAGGCCGGCGGGGGGGCCTCCGACGGCCGCCAGGCCGGCGGGGGGGCCTCCGACGGCCGCAGATTGAGGAAGGAGCCGCCGGGGACAGCGGCACCTGGGCTCCGACCATTTGGGTTCTTTGCCGGCGGGGGGCCTCCGATCAGCAGCAGAGGTACGAAGGAGCCGCCGGCGCCACCGACACCTGGGCTCCGACCATTTGGGTTCTTTGCTGGCGGGGGGCCTCCGACGGCCGCCAGGCCGGCGGGGGGCCTCCGACGGCCGCCAGGCCGGCGGGGGGCCTCCGACGGCCGCCAGGCCGGCGGGGGGCCTCCGACGGCCGCCAGGCCGGCGGGGGGCCTCCGACGGCCGCCGATTGAGGAAGGAGCCGCCGGGGACAGCGGCACCTGGGCTCCGACCATTTGGGTTCTTTGCCGGCGGGGGGCCTCCGATCAGCAGCAGAGGTACGAAGGAGCCGCCGGCGCCACCGACACCTGGGCTCCGACCATTTGGGTTCTTTGCTGGCGGGGGGCCTCCGACGGCCGCCAGGCCGGCGGGGGGCCTCCGACGGCCGCCAGGCCGGCGGGGGGCCTCCGACGGCCGCCAGGCCGGCGGGGGGCCTCCGACGGCCGCCGATTGAGGAAGGAGCCGCCGGGGACAGCGGCACCTGGGCTCCGACCATTTGGGTTCTTTGCCGGCGGGGGGCCTCCGATCAGCAGCAGAGGTACGAAGGAGCCGCCGGCGCCACCGACACCTGGGCTCCGACCATTTGGGTTCTTTGCTGGCGGGGGGCCTCCGACGGCCGCCAGGCCGGCGGGGGGCCTCCGACGGCCGCCAGGCCGGCGGGGGGCCTCCGACGGCCGCCAGGCCGGCGGGGGGCCTCCGACGGCCGCCAGGCCGGCGGGGGGCCTCCGACGGCCGCCAGGCCGGCGGGGGGCCTCCGACGGCCGCCGATTGAGGAAGGAGCCGCCGGGGACAGCGGCACCTGGGCTCCGACCATTTGGGTTCTTTGCCGGCGGGGGGCCTCCGATCAGCAGCAGAGGTACGAAGGAGCCGCCGGCGCCACCGACACCTGGGCTCCGACCATTTGGGTTCTTTGCTGGCGGGGGGCCTCCGACGGCCGCCAGGCCGGCGGGGGGCCTCCGACGGCCGCCGATTGAGGAAGGAGCCGCCGGGGACAGCGGCACCTGGGCTCCGACCATTTGGGTTCTTTGCCGGCGGGGGGCCTCCGATCAGCAGCAGAGGTACGAAGGAGCCGCCGGCGCCACCGACACCTGGGCTCCGACCATTTGGGTTCTTTGCTGGCGGGGGGCCTCCGACGGCCGCCAGGCCGGCGGGGGGCCTCCGACGGCCGCCAGGCCGGCGGGGGGCCTCCGACGGCCGCCAGGCCGGCGGGGGGCCTCCGACGGCCGCCAGGCCGGCGGGGGGCCTCCGACGGCCGCCAGGCCGGCGGGGGGCCTCCGACGGCCGCCAGGCCGGCGGGGGGCCTCCGACGGCCGCAGATTGAGGAAGGAGCCGCCGGGGACAGCGGCACCTGGGCTCCGACCATTTGGGTTCTTTGCCGGCGGGGGGCCTCCGACGGCCGGCGGGGGGCCTCCGACGGCCGCAGATTGAGGAAGGAGCCGCCGGGGACAGCGGCACCTGGGCTCCGACCATTTGGGTTCTTTGCCGGCGGGGGGCCTCCGACGGCCGGCGGGGGGCCTCCGACGGCCGCAGATTGAGGAAGGAGCCGCCGGGGACAGCGGCACCTGGGCTCCGACCATTTGGGTTCTTTGCCGGCGGGGGGCCTCCGACGGCCGGCGGGGGGCCTCCGACGGCCGCAGATTGAGGAAGGAGCCGCCGGGGACAGCGGCACCTGGGCTCCGACCATTTGGGTTCTTTGCCGGCGGGGGGCCTCCGATCAGCAGCAGAGGTACGAAGGAGCCGCCGGCGCCACCGACACCTGGGCTCCGACCATTTGGGTTCTTTGCCGGCGGGGGGCCTCCGACGGCCGCCAGGCCGGCGGGGGGCCTCCGACGGCCGCAGATTGAGGAAGGAGCCGCCGGGGACAGCGGCACCTGGGCTCCGACCATTTGGGTTCTTTGCCGGCGGGGGGCCTCCGATCAGCAGCAGAGGTACGAAGGAGCCGCCGGCGCCACCGGCACCTGGGCTCCGACCATTTGGGTTCTTTGCTGGCGGGGGGCCTCCGACGGCCGCCAGGCCGGCGGGGGGCCTCCGACGGCCGCCAGGCCGGCGGGGGGCCTCCGACGGCCGCCAGGCCGGCGGGGGGCCTCCGACGGCCGCCAGGCCGGCGGGGGGCCTCCGACGGCCGCCAGGCCGGCGGGGGGCCTCCGACGGCCGCAGATTGAGGAAGGAGCCGCCGGGGACAGCGGCACCTGGGCTCCGACCATTTGGGTTCTTTGCCGGCGGGGGGCCTCCGACGGCCGCAGATTGAGGAAGGAGCCGCCGGGGACAGCGGCACCTGGGCTCCGACCATTTGGGTTCTTTGCCGGCGGGGGGCCTCCGATCAGCAGCACAGGTACGAAGGAGCCGCCGGAGCCACCGACACCTGGGCTCCGACCATTTGGGTTCTTTGCTGGCGGGGGGCCTCCGACGGCCGCCAGGCCGGCGGGGGGCCTCCGACGGCCGCAGATTGAGGAAGGAGCCGCCGGGGACAGCGGCACCTGGGCTCCGACCATTTGGGTTCTTTGCCGGTGGGGGGCCTCCGATCAGCAGCAGAGGTACGAAGGAGCCGCCGGCGCCACCGGCACCTGGGCTCCGACCATTTGGGTTCTTTGCTGGCGGGGGGCCTCCGACGGCCGCCAGGCCGGCGGGGGGCCTCCGACGGCCGCCAGGCCGGCGGGGGGCCTCCGACGGCCGCCAGGCCGGCGGGGGGCCTCCGACGGCCGCAGATTGAGGAAGGAGCCGCCGGGGACAGCGGCACCTGGGCTCCGACCATTTGGGTTCTTTGCCGGCGGGGGGCCTCCGATCAGCAGCACAGGTACGAAGGAGCCGCCGGAGCCACCGACACCTGGGCTCCGACCATTTGGGTTCTTTGCTGGCGGGGGGCCTCCGACGGCCGCCAGGCCGGCGGGGGGCCTCCGACGGCCGCAGATTGAGGAAGGAGCCGCCGGGGACAGCGGCACCTGGGCTCCGACCATTTGGGTTCTTTGCCGGCGGGGGGCCTCCGATCAGCAGCAGAGGTACGAAGGAGCCGCCGGCGCCACCGGCACCTGGGCTCCGACCATTTGGGTTCTTTGCTGGCGGGGGGCCTCCGACGGCCGCCAGGCCGGCGGGGGGCCTCCGACGGCCGCCAGGCCGGCGGGGGGCCTCCGACGGCCGCCAGGCCGGCGGGGGGCCTCCGACGGCCGCAGATTGAGGAAGGAGCCGCCGGGGACAGCGGCACCTGGGCTCCGACCATTTGGGTTCTTTGCCGGCGGGGGGCCTCCGATCAGCAGCAGAGGTACGAAGGAGCCGCCGGCGCCACCGGCACCTGGGCTCCGACCATTTGGGTTCTTTGCTGGCGGGGGGCCTCCGACGGCCGCCAGGCCGGCGGGGGGCCTCCGACGGCCGCCAGGCCGGCGGGGGGCCTCCGACGGCCGCCAGGCCGGCGGGGGGCCTCCGACTGCCGCAGATTGAGGAAGGAGCCGCCGGGGACAGCGGCACCTGGGCTCCGACCATTTGGGTTCTTTGCCGGCGGGGGGCCTCCGATCAGCAGCACAGGTACGAAGGAGCCGCCGGCGCCACCGACACCTGGGCTCCGACCATTTGGGTTCTTTGCTGGCGGGGGGCCTCCGACGGCCGCCAGGCCGGCGGGGGGCCTCCGACAGCCGCAGATTGAGGAAGGAGCCGCCGGGGACAGCGGCACCTGGGCTCCGACCATTTGGGTTCTTTGCCGGCGGGGGGCCTCCGATCAGCAGCAGAGGTACGAAGGAGCCGCCGGTGCCACCGGCACCTGGGCTCCGACCATTTGGGTTCTTTGCTGGCGGGGGGCCTCCGATCAGCAGCAGAGGTACGAAGGAGCCGCCGGCGCCACCGGCACCTGGGCTCCGACCATTTGGGTTCTTTGCCGGCGGGGGGCCTCCGACGGCCGCCAGGCCGGCGGGGGGCCTCCGACGGCCGCAGAGGTACGAAGGAGCCGCCGGGGACAGCGGCACCTGGGCTCCGACCATTTGGGTTCTTTGCCGGCGGGGGGCCTCCGATCAGCAGCAGAGGTACGAAGGAGCCGCCGGCGCCACCGACACCTGGGCTCCGACCATTTGGGTTCTTTGCTGGCGGGGGGCCTCCGACGGCCGCCAGGCCGGCGGGGGGCCTCCGACGGCCGCCAGGCCGGCGGGGGGCCTCCGACGGCCGCCAGGCCGGCGGGGGGCCTCCGACGGCCGCCAGGCCGGCGGGGGGCCTCCGACGGCCGCCAGGCCGGCGGGGGGCCTCCGACGGCCGCCAGGCCGGCGGGGGGCCTCCGACGGCCGCCAGGCCGGCGGGGGGCCTCCGACGGCCGCAGATTGAGGAAGGAGCCGCCGGGGACAGCGGCACCTGGGCTCCGACCATTTGGGTTCTTTGCCGGCGGGGGGCCTCCGATCAGCAGCAGAGGTACGAAGGAGCCGCCGGCGCCACCGACACCTGGGCTCCGACCATTTGGGTTCTTTGCTGGCGGGGGGCCTCCGACGGCCGCCAGGCCGGCGGGGGGCCTCCGACGGCCGCCAGGCCGGCGGGGGGCCTCCGACGGCCGCCAGGCCGGCGGGGGGCCTCCGACGGCCGCCAGGCCGGCGGGGGGCCTCCGACGGCCGCCAGGCCGGCGGGGGGCCTCCGACGGCCGCAGATTGAGGAAGGAGCCGCCGGGGACAGCGGCACCTGGGCTCCGACCATTTGGGTTCTTTGCCGGCGGGGGGCCTCCGATCAGCAGCAGAGGTACGAAGGAGCCGCCGGCGCCACCGACACCTGGGCTCCGACCATTTGGGTTCTTTGCTGGCGGGGGGCCTCCGACGGCCGCCAGGCCGGCGGGGGGCCTCCGACGGCCGCCAGGCCGGCGGGGGGCCTCCGACGGCCGCCAGGCCGGCGGGGGGCCTCCGACGGCCGCCAGGCCGGCGGGGGGCCTCCGACGGCCGCAGATTGAGGAAGGAGCTGCCGGGGACAGCGGCACCTGGGCTCCGACCATTTGGGTTCTTTGCCGGCGGGGGGCCTCCGATCAGCAGCAGAGGTACGAAGGAGCCGCCGGCGCCACCGACACCTGGGCTCCGACCATTTGGGTTCTTTGCTGGCGGGGGGCCTCCGACGGCCGCCAGGCCGGCGGGGGGCCTCCGACGGCCGCCAGGCCGGCGGGGGGCCTCCGACGGCCGCCAGGCCGGCGGGGGGCCTCCGACGGCCGCAGATTGAGGAAGGAGCCGCCGGGGACAGCGGCACCTGGGCTCCGACCATTTGGGTTCTTTGCCGGCGGGGGGCCTCCGATCAGCAGCAGAGGTACGAAGGAGCCGCCGGCGCCACCGACACCTGGGCTCCGACCATTTGGGTTCTTTGCTGGCGGGGGGCCTCCGACGGCCGCCAGGCCGGCGGGGGGCCTCCGACGGCCGCCAGGCCGGCGGGGGGCCTCCGACGGCCGCCAGGCCGGCGGGGGGCCTCCGACGGCCGCCAGGCCGGCGGGGGGCCTCCGACGGCCGCCAGGCCGGCGGGGGGCCTCCGACGGCCGCCAGGCCGGCGGGGGGCCTCCGACGGCCGCCAGGCCGGCGGGGGGCCTCCGACGGCCGCCAGGCCGGCGGGGGGCCTCCGACGGCCGCAGATTGAGGAAGGAGCCGCCGGGGACAGCGGCACCTGGGCTCCGACCATTTGGGTTCTTTGCCGGCGGGGGGCCTCCGATCAGCAGCAGAGGTACGAAGGAGCCGCCGGCGCCACCGACACCTGGGCTCCGACCATTTGGGTTCTTTGCCGGCGGGGGGCCTCCGATCAGCAGCAGAGGTACGAAGGAGCCGCCGGCGCCACCGACACCTGGGCTCCGACCATTTGGGTTCTTTGCTGGCGGGGGGCCTCCGACGGCCGCCAGGCCGGCGGGGGGCCTCCGACGGCCGCCAGGCCGGCGGGGGGCCTCCGACGGCCGCCAGGCCGGCGGGGGGCCTCCGACGGCCGCCAGGCCGGCGGGGGGCCTCCGACGGCCGCCAGGCCGGCGGGGGGCCTCCGACGGCCGCCAGGCCGGCGGGGGGCCTCCGACGGCCGCCAGGCCGGCGGGGGGCCTCCGACGGCCGCCAGGCCGGCGGGGGGCCTCCGACGGCCGCAGATTGAGGAAGGAGCCGCCGGGGACAGCGGCACCTGGGCTCCGACCATTTGGGTTCTTTGCCGGCGGGGGGCCTCCGATCAGCAGCAGAGGTACGAAGGAGCCGCCGGCGCCACCGACACCTGGGCTCCGACCATTTGGGTTCTTTGCCGGCGGGGGGCCTCCGATCAGCAGCAGAGGTACGAAGGAGCCGCCGGCGCCACCGACACCTGGGCTCCGACCATTTGGGTTCTTTGCTGGCGGGGGGCCTCCGACGGCCGCCAGGCCGGCGGGGGGCCTCCGACGGCCGCCAGGCCGGCGGGGGGCCTCCGACGGCCGCCAGGCCGGCGGGGGGCCTCCGACGGCCGCCAGGCCGGCGGGGGGCCTCCGACGGCCGCCAGGCCGGCGGGGGGCCTCCGACGGCCGCCAGGCCGGCGGGGGGCCTCCGACGGCCGCCAGGCCGGCGGGGGGCCTCCGACGGCCGCCAGGCCGGCGGGGGGCCTCCGACGGCCGCCAGGCCGGCGGGGGGCCTCCGACGGCCGCCAGGCCGGCGGGGGGCCTCCGACGGCCGCCAGGCCGGCGGGGGGCCTCCGACGGCCGCCAGGCCGGCGGGGGGCCTCCGACGGCCGCCAGGCCGGCGGGGGGCCTCCGACGGCCGCCAGGCCGGCGGGGGGCCTCCGACGGCCGCAGATTGAGGAAGGAGCCGCCGGGGACAGCGGCACCTGGGCTCCGACCATTTGGGTTCTTTGCCGGCGGGGGGCCTCCGATCAGCAGCAGAGGTACGAAGGAGCCGCCGGCGCCACCGACACCTGGGCTCCGACCATTTGGGTTCTTTGCTGGCGGGGGGCCTCCGACGGCCGCCAGGCCGGCGGGGGGCCTCCGACGGCCGCCAGGCCGGCGGGGGGCCTCCGACGGCCGCCAGGCCGGCGGGGGGCCTCCGACGGCCGCCAGGCCGGCGGGGGGCCTCCGACGGCCGCCAGGCCGGCGGGGGGCCTCCGACGGCCGCAGATTGAGGAAGGAGCCGCCGGGGACAGCGGCACCTGGGCTCCGACCATTTGGGTTCTTTGCCGGCGGGGGGCCTCCGATCAGCAGCAGAGGTACGAAGGAGCCGCCGGCGCCACCGACACCTGGGCTCCGACCATTTGGGTTCTTTGCTGGCGGGGGGCCTCCGATCAGCAGCAGAGGTACGAAGGAGCCGCCGGCGCCACCGACACCTGGGCTCCGACCATTTGGGTTCTTTGCTGGCGGGGGGCCTCCGACGGCCGCCAGGCCGGCGGGGGGCCTCCGACGGCCGCCAGGCCGGCGGGGGGCCTCCGACGGCCGCCAGGCCGGCGGGGGGCCTCCGACGGCCGCCAGGCCGGCGGGGGGCCTCCGACGGCCGCCAGGCCGGCGGGGGGCCTCCGACGGCCGCCAGGCCGGCGGGGGGCCTCCGACGGCCGCCAGGCCGGCGGGGGGCCTCCGACGGCCGCCAGGCCGGCGGGGGGCCTCCGACGGCCGCCAGGCCGGCGGGGGGCCTCCGACGGCCGCCAGGCCGGCGGGGGGCCTCCGACGGCCGCAGATTGAGGAAGGAGCCGCCGGGGACAGCGGCACCTGGGCTCCGACCATTTGGGTTCTTTGCCGGCGGGGGGCCTCCGATCAGCAGCAGAGGTACGAAGGAGCCGCCGGCGCCACCGACACCTGGGCTCCGACCATTTGGGTTCTTTGCTGGCGGGGGGCCTCCGATCAGCAGCAGAGGTACGAAGGAGCCGCCGGCGCCACCGACACCTGGGCTCCGACCATTTGGGTTCTTTGCTGGCGGGGGGCCTCCGACGGCCGCCAGGCCGGCGGGGGGCCTCCGACGGCCGCCAGGCCGGCGGGGGGCCTCCGACGGCCGCCAGGCCGGCGGGGGGCCTCCGACGGCCGCCAGGCCGGCGGGGGGCCTCCGACGGCCGCCAGGCCGGCGGGGGGCCTCCGACGGCCGCCAGGCCGGCGGGGGGCCTCCGACGGCCGCCAGGCCGGCGGGGGGCCTCCGACGGCCGCCAGGCCGGCGGGGGGCCTCCGACGGCCGCCAGGCCGGCGGGGGGCCTCCGACGGCCGCCAGGCCGGCGGGGGGCCTCCGACGGCCGCCAGGCCGGCGGGGGGCCTCCGACGGCCGCCAGGCCGGCGGGGGGCCTCCGACGGCCGCCAGGCCGGCGGGGGGCCTCCGACGGCCGCCAGGCCGGCGGGGGGCCTCCGACGGCCGCCAGGCCGGCGGGGGGCCTCCGACGGCCGCCAGGCCGGCGGGGGGCCTCCGACGGCCGCCAGGCCGGCGGGGGGCCTCCGACGGCCGCCAGGCCGGCGGGGGGCCTCCGACGGCCGCCAGGCCGGCGGGGGGCCTCCGACGGCCGCCAGGCCGGCGGGGGGCCTCCGACGGCCGCCAGGCCGGCGGGGGGCCTCCGACGGCCGCCAGGCCGGCGGGGGGCCTCCGACGGCCGCAGATTGAGGAAGGAGCCGCCGGGGACAGCGGCACCTGGGCTCCGACCATTTGGGTTCTTTGCCGGCGGGGGGCCTCCGATCAGCAGCAGAGGTACGAAGGAGCCGCCGGCGCCACCGACACCTGGGCTCCGACCATTTGGGTTCTTTGCTGGCGGGGGGCCTCCGACGGCCGCCAGGCCGGCGGGGGGCCTCCGACGGCCGCCAGGCCGGCGGGGGGCCTCCGACGGCCGCCAGGCCGGCGGGGGGCCTCCGACGGCCGCCAGGCCGGCGGGGGGCCTCCGACGGCCGCCAGGCCGGCGGGGGGCCTCCGACGGCCGCCAGGCCGGCGGGGGGCCTCCGACGGCCGCAGATTGAGGAAGGAGCCGCCGGGGACAGCGGCACCTGGGCTCCGACCATTTGGGTTCTTTGCCGGCGGGGGGCCTCCGATCAGCAGCAGAGGTACGAAGGAGCCGCCGGCGCCACCGACACCTGGGCTCCGACCATTTGGGTTCTTTGCTGGCGGGGGGCCTCCGATCAGCAGCAGAGGTACGAAGGAGCCGCCGGCGCCACCGACACCTGGGCTCCGACCATTTGGGTTCTTTGCTGGCGGGGGGCCTCCGACGGCCGCAGATTGAGGAAGGAGCCGCCGGGGACAGCGGCACCTGGGCTCCGACCATTTGGGTTCTTTGCCGGCGGGGGGCCTCCGATCAGCAGCAGAGGTACGAAGGAGCCGCCGGCGCCACCGACACCTGGGCTCCGACCATTTGGGTTCTTTGCTGGCGGGGGGCCTCCGATCAGCAGCAGAGGTACGAAGGAGCCGCCGGCGCCACCGACACCTGGGCTCCGACCATTTGGGTTCTTTGCTGGCGGGGGGCCTCCGACGGCCGCCAGGCCGGCGGGGGGCCTCCGACGGCCGCCAGGCCGGCGGGGGGCCTCCGACGGCCGCCAGGCCGGCGGGGGGCCTCCGACGGCCGCCAGGCCGGCGGGGGGCCTCCGACGGCCGCCAGGCCGGCGGGGGGCCTCCGACGGCCGCCAGGCCGGCGGGGGGCCTCCGACGGCCGCCAGGCCGGCGGGGGGCCTCCGACGGCCGCCAGGCCGGCGGGGGGCCTCCGACGGCCGCAGATTGAGGAAGGAGCCGCCGGGGACAGCGGCACCTGGGCTCCGACCATTTGGGTTCTTTGCCGGCGGGGGGCCTCCGATCAGCAGCAGAGGTACGAAGGAGCCGCCGACGCCACCGACACCTGGGCTCCGACCATTTGGGTTCTTTGCTGGCGGGGGGCCTCCGACGGCCGCCAGGCCGGCGGGGGGCCTCCGACGGCCGCCAGGCCGGCGGGGGGCCTCCGACGGCCGCCAGGCCGGCGGGGGGCCTCCGACGGCCGCAGATTGAGGAAGGAGCCGCCGGGGACAGCGGCACCTGGGCTCCGACCATTTGGGTTCTTTGCCGGCGGGGGGCCTCCGATCAGCAGCAGAGGTACGAAGGAGCCGCCGGCGCCACCGACACCTGGGCTCCGACCATTTGGGTTCTTTGCTGGCGGGGGGCCTCCGACGGCCGCCAGGCCGGCGGGGGGCCTCCGACGGCCGCCAGGCCGGCGGGGGGCCTCCGACGGCCGCCAGGCCGGCGGGGGGCCTCCGACGGCCGCCAGGCCGGCGGGGGGCCTCCGACGGCCGCCAGGCCGGCGGGGGGCCTCCGACGGCCGCCAGGCCGGCGGGGGGCCTCCGACGGCCGCCAGGCCGGCGGGGGGCCTCCGACGGCCGCAGATTGAGGAAGGAGCCGCCGGGGACAGCGGCACCTGGGCTCCGACCATTTGGGTTCTTTGCCGGCGGGGGGCCTCCGATCAGCAGCAGAGGTACGAAGGAGCCGCCGGCGCCACCGACACCTGGGCTCCGACCATTTGGGTTCTTTGCTGGCGGGGGGCCTCCGACGGCCGCCAGGCCGGCGGGGGGCCTCCGACGGCCGCCAGGCCGGCGGGGGGCCTCCGACGGCCGCAGATTGAGGAAGGAGCCGCCGGGGACAGCGGCACCTGGGCTCCGACCATTTGGGTTCTTTGCTGGCGGGGGGCCTCCGACGGCCGCCAGGCCGGCGGGGGGCCTCCGACGGCCGCCAGGCCGGCGGGGGGCCTCCGACGGCCGCCAGGCCGGCGGGGGGCCTCCGACGGCCGCAGATTGAGGAAGGAGCCGCCGGCGCCACCGACACCTGGGCTCCGACCATTTGGGTTCTTTGCTGGCGGGGGGCCTCCGATCAGCAGCAGAGGTACGAAGGAGCCGCCGGCGCCACCGACACCTGGGCTCCGACCATTTGGGTTCTTTGCTGGCGGGGGGCCTCCGACGGCCGCCAGGCCGGCGGGGGGCCTCCGACGGCCGCCAGGCCGGCGGGGGGCCTCCGACGGCCGCCAGGCCGGCGGGGGGCCTCCGACGGCCGCCAGGCCGGCGGGGGGCCTCCGACGGCCGCCAGGCCGGCGGGGGGCCTCCGACGGCCGCCAGGCCGGCGGGGGGCCTCCGACGGCCGCCAGGCCGGCGGGGGGCCTCCGACGGCCGCCAGGCCGGCGGGGGGCCTCCGACGGCCGCCAGGCCGGCGGGGGGCCTCCGACGGCCGCCAGGCCGGCGGGGGGCCTCCGACGGCCGCCAGGCCGGCGGGGGGCCTCCGACGGCCGCCAGGCCGGCGGGGGGCCTCCGACGGCCGCCAGGCCGGCGGGGGGCCTCCGACGGCCGCAGATTGAGGAAGGAGCCGCCGGGGACAGCGGCACCTGGGCTCCGACCATTTGGGTTCTTTGCCGGCGGGGGGCCTCCGATCAGCAGCAGAGGTACGAAGGAGCCGCCGACGCCACCGACACCTGGGCTCCGACCATTTGGGTTCTTTGCTGGCGGGGGGCCTCCGACGGCCGCCAGGCCGGCGGGGGGCCTCCGACGGCCGCCAGGCCGGCGGGGGGCCTCCGACGGCCGCCAGGCCGGCGGGGGGCCTCCGACGGCCGCCAGGCCGGCGGGGGGCCTCCGACGGCCGCCAGGCCGGCGGGGGGCCTCCGACGGCCGCAGATTGAGGAAGGAGCCGCCGGGGACAGCGGCACCTGGGCTCCGACCATTTGGGTTCTTTGCCGGCGGGGGGCCTCCGATCAGCAGCAGAGGTACGAAGGAGCCGCCGGCGCCACCGACACCTGGGCTCCGACCATTTGGGTTCTTTGCTGGCGGGGGGCCTCCGACGGCCGCCAGGCCGGCGGGGGGCCTCCGACGGCCGCCAGGCCGGCGGGGGGCCTCCGACGGCCGCCAGGCCGGCGGGGGGCCTCCGACGGCCGCCAGGCCGGCGGGGGGCCTCCGACGGCCGCCAGGCCGGCGGGGGGCCTCCGACGGCCGCAGATTGAGGAAGGAGCCGCCGGGGACAGCGGCACCTGGGCTCCGACCATTTGGGTTCTTTGCCGGCGGGGGGCCTCCGATCAGCAGCAGAGGTACGAAGGAGCCGCCGGCGCCACCGACACCTGGGCTCCGACCATTTGGGTTCTTTGCTGGCGGGGGGCCTCCGACGGCCGCCAGGCCGGCGGGGGGCCTCCGACGGCCGCCAGGCCGGCGGGGGGCCTCCGACGGCCGCCAGGCCGGCGGGGGGCCTCCGACGGCCGCCAGGCCGGCGGGGGGCCTCCGACGGCCGCCAGGCCGGCGGGGGGCCTCCGACGGCCGCCAGGCCGGCGGGGGGCCTCCGACGGCCGCCAGGCCGGCGGGGGGCCTCCGACGGCCGCCAGGCCGGCGGGGGGCCTCCGACGGCCGCCAGGCCGGCGGGGGGCCTCCGACGGCCGCCAGGCCGGCGGGGGGCCTCCGACGGCCGCCAGGCCGGCGGGGGGCCTCCGACGGCCGCCAGGCCGGCGGGGGGCCTCCGACGGCCGCCAGGCCGGCGGGGGGCCTCCGACGGCCGCCAGGCCGGCGGGGGGCCTCCGACGGCCGCCAGGCCGGCGGGGGGCCTCCGACGGCCGCCAGGCCGGCGGGGGGCCTCCGACGGCCGCCAGGCCGGCGGGGGGCCTCCGACGGCCGCCAGGCCGGCGGGGGGCCTCCGACGGCCGCCAGGCCGGCGGGGGGCCTCCGACGGCCGCAGATTGAGGAAGGAGCCGCCGGGGACAGCGGCACCTGGGCTCCGACCATTTGGGTTCTTTGCCGGCGGGGGGCCTCCGATCAGCAGCAGAGGTACGAAGGAGCCGCCGGCGCCACCGACACCTGGGCTCCGACCATTTGGGTTCTTTGCTGGCGGGGGGCCTCCGACGGCCGCCAGGCCGGCGGGGGGCCTCCGACGGCCGCCAGGCCGGCGGGGGGCCTCCGACGGCCGCCAGGCCGGCGGGGGGCCTCCGACGGCCGCCAGGCCGGCGGGGGGCCTCCGACGGCCGCCAGGCCGGCGGGGGGCCTCCGACGGCCGCCAGGCCGGCGGGGGGCCTCCGACGGCCGCCAGGCCGGCGGGGGGCCTCCGACGGCCGCAGATTGAGGAAGGAGCCGCCGGGGACAGCGGCACCTGGGCTCCGACCATTTGGGTTCTTTGCCGGCGGGGGGCCTCCGACGGCCGCCAGGCCGGCGGGGGGCCTCCGACGGCCGCAGATTGAGGAAGGAGCCGCCGGGGACAGCGGCACCTGGGCTCCGACCATTTGGGTTCTTTGCCGGCGGGGGGCCTCCGATCAGCAGCAGAGGTACGAAGGAGCCGCCGGCGCCACCGACACCTGGGCTCCGACCATTTGGGTTCTTTGCTGGCGGGGGGCCTCCGACGGCCGCCAGGCCGGCGGGGGGCCTCCGACGGCCGCCAGGCCGGCGGGGGGCCTCCGACGGCCGCCAGGCCGGCGGGGGGCCTCCGACGGCCGCCAGGCCGGCGGGGGGCCTCCGACGGCCGCCAGGCCGGCGGGGGGCCTCCGACGGCCGCCAGGCCGGCGGGGGGCCTCCGACGGCCGCAGATTGAGGAAGGAGCCGCCGGGGACAGCGGCACCTGGGCTCCGACCATTTGGGTTCTTTGCCGGCGGGGGGCCTCCGATCAGCAGCAGAGGTACGAAGGAGCCGCCGGCGCCACCGACACCTGGGCTCCGACCATTTGGGTTCTTTGCTGGCGGGGGGCCTCCGACGGCCGCCAGGCCGGCGGGGGGCCTCCGACGGCCGCCAGGCCGGCGGGGGGCCTCCGACGGCCGCCAGGCCGGCGGGGGGCCTCCGACGGCCGCCAGGCCGGCGGGGGGCCTCCGACGGCCGCCAGGCCGGCGGGGGGCCTCCGACGGCCGCAGATTGAGGAAGGAGCCGCCGGGGACAGCGGCACCTGGGCTCCGACCATTTGGGTTCTTTGCCGGCGGGGGGCCTCCGATCAGCAGCAGAGGTACGAAGGAGCCGCCGGCGCCACCGGCACCTGGGCTCCGACCATTTGGGTTCTTTGCTGGCGGGGGGCCTCCGATCAGCAGCAGAGGTACGAAGGAGCCGCCGGCGCCACCGGCACCTGGGCTCCGACCATTTGGGTTCTTTGCTGGCGGGGGGCCTCCGACGGCCGCCAGGCCGGCGGGGGGCCTCCGACGGCCGCAGATTGAGGAAGGAGCCGCCGGGGACAGCGGCACCTGGGCTCCGACCATTTGGGTTCTTTGCCGGCGGGGGGCCTCCGATCAGCAGCAGAGGTACGAAGGAGCCGCCGGCGCCACCGACACCTGGGCTCCGACCATTTGGGTTCTTTGCTGGCGGGGGGCCTCCGACGGCCGCCAGGCCGGCGGGGGGCCTCCGACGGCCGCAGATTGAGGAAGGAGCCGCCGGGGACAGCGACACCTGGGCTCCGACCATTTGGGTTCTTTGCCGGCGGGGGGCCTCCGATCAGCAGCAGAGGTACGAAGGAGCCGCCGGCGCCACCGGCACCTGGGCTCCGACCATTTGGGTTCTTTGCTGGCGGGGGGCCTCCGATCAGCAGCAGAGGTACGAAGGAGCCGCCGGCGCCACCGGCACCTGGGCTCCGACCATTTGGGTTCTTTGCTGGCGGGGGGCCTCCGACGGCCGCCAGGCCGGCGGGGGGCCTCCAACGGCCGCAGATTGAGGAAGGAGCCGCCGGGGACAGCGGCACCTGGGCTCCGACCATTTGGGTTCTTTGCCGGCGGGGGGCCTCCGATCAGCAGCAGAGGTACGAAGGAGCCGCCGGCGCCACCGACACCTGGGCTCCGACCATTTGGGTTCTTTGCTGGCGGGGGGCCTCCGACGGCCGCCAGGCCGGCGGGGGGCCTCCGACGGCCGCAGATTGAGGAAGGAGCCGCCGGGGACAGCGGCACCTGGGCTCCGACCATTTGGGTTCTTTGCCGGCGGGGGGCCTCCGATCAGCAGCAGAGGTACGAAGGAGCCGCCGGCGCCACCGACACCTGGGCTCCGACCATTTGGGTTCTTTGCTGGCGGGGGGCCTCCGACGGCCGCCAGGCCGGCGGGGGGCCTCCGACGGCCGCCAGGCCGGCGGGGGGCCTCCGACGGCCGCCAGGCCGGCGGGGGGCCTCCGACGGCCGCCAGGCCGGCGGGGGGCCTCCGACGGCCGCCAGGCCGGCGGGGGGCCTCCGACGGCCGCCAGGCCGGCGGGGGGCCTCCGACGGCCGCCAGGCCGGCGGGGGGCCTCCGACGGCCGCAGATTGAGGAAGGAGCCGCCGGGGACAGCGGCACCTGGGCTCCGACCATTTGGGTTCTTTGCCGGCGGGGGGCCTCCGATCAGCAGCAGAGGTACGAAGGAGCCGCCGGCGCCACCGGCACCTGGGCTCCGACCATTTGGGTTCTTTGCTGGCGGGGGGCCTCCGATCAGCAGCAGAGGTACGAAGGAGCCGCCGGCGCCACCGGCACCTGGGCTCCGACCATTTGGGTTCTTTGCTGGCGGGGGGCCTCCGACGGCCGCAGATTGAGGAAGGAGCCGCCGGGGACAGCGGCACCTGGGCTCCGACCATTTGGGTTCTTTGCCGGCGGGGGGCCTCCGATCAGCAGCAGAGGTACGAAGGAGCCGCCGGCGCCACCGACACCTGGGCTCCGACCATTTGGGTTCTTTGCTGGCGGGGGGCCTCCGACGGCCGCCAGGCCGGCGGGGGGCCTCCGACGGCCGCAGATTGAGGAAGGAGCCGCCGGGGACAGCGACACCTGGGCTCCGACCATTTGGGTTCTTTGCCGGCGGGGGGCCTCCGATCAGCAGCAGAGGTACGAAGGAGCCGCCGGCGCCACCGGCACCTGGGCTCCGACCATTTGGGTTCTTTGCTGGCGGGGGGCCTCCGATCAGCAGCAGAGGTACGAAGGAGCCGCCGGCGCCACCGGCACCTGGGCTCCGACCATTTGGGTTCTTTGCTGGCGGGGGGCCTCCGACGGCCGCCAGGCCGGCGGGGGGCCTCCGACGGCCGCAGATTGAGGAAGGAGCCGCCGGGGACAGCGGCACCTGGGCTCCGACCATTTGGGTTCTTTGCCGGCGGGGGGCCTCCGATCAGCAGCAGAGGTACGAAGGAGCCGCCGGCGCCACCGACACCTGGGCTCCGACCATTTGGGTTCTTTGCTGGCGGGGGGCCTCCGACGGCCGCCAGGCCGGCGGGGGGCCTCCGACGGCCGCAGATTGAGGAAGGAGCCGCCGGGGACAGCGGCACCTGGGCTCCGACCATTTGGGTTCTTTGCCGGCGGGGGGCCTCCGATCAGCAGCAGAGGTACGAAGGAGCCGCCGGCGCCACCGGCACCTGGGCTCCGACCATTTGGGTTCTTTGCTGGCGGGGGGCCTCCGATCAGCAGCAGAGGTACGAAGGAGCCGCCGGCGCCACCGGCACCTGGGCTCCGACCATTTGGGTTCTTTGCTGGCGGGGGGCCTCCGACGGCCGCCAGGCCGGCGGGGGGCCTCCGACGGCCGCCAGGCCGGCGGGGGGCCTCCGACGGCCGCCAGGCCGGCGGGGGGCCTCCGACGGCCGCCAGGCCGGCGGGGGGCCTCCGACGGCCGCCAGGCCGGCGGGGGGCCTCCGACGGCCGCCAGGCCGGCGGGGGGCCTCCGACGGCCGCCAGGCCGGCGGGGGGCCTCCGACGGCCGCCAGGCCGGCGGGGGGCCTCCGACGGCCGCCAGGCCGGCGGGGGGCCTCCGACGGCCGCCAGGCCGGCGGGGGGCCTCCGACGGCCGCCAGGCCGGCGGGGGGCCTCCGACGGCCGCCAGGCCGGCGGGGGGCCTCCGACGGCCGCCAGGCCGGCGGGGGGCCTCCGACGGCCGCCAGGCCGGCGGGGGGCCTCCGACGGCCGCCAGGCCGGCGGGGGGCCTCCGACGGCCGCCAGGCCGGCGGGGGGCCTCCGACGGCCGCAGATTGAGGAAGGAGCCGCCGGGGACAGCGGCACCTGGGCTCCGACCATTTGGGTTCTTTGCCGGCGGGGGGCCTCCGACGGCCGCCAGGCCGGCGGGGGGCCTCCGACGGCCGCAGATTGAGGAAGGAGCCGCCGGGGACAGCGGCACCTGGGCTCCGACCATTTGGGTTCTTTGCCGGCGGGGGGCCTCCGACGGCCGCAGATTGAGGAAGGAGCCGCCGGCGCCACCGACACCTGGGCTCCGACCATTTGGGTTCTTTGCTGGCGGGGGGCCTCCGACGGCCGCCAGGCCGGCGGGGGGCCTCCGACGGCCGCAGATTGAGGAAGGAGCCGCCGGGGACAGCGGCACCTGGGCTCCGACCATTTGGGTTCTTTGCCGGCGGGGGGCCTCCGACGGCCGCAGATTGAGGAAGGAGCCGCCGGCGCCACCGACACCTGGGCTCCGACCATTTGGGTTCTTTGCCGGCGGGGGGCCTCCGACGGCCGCAGATTGAGGAAGGAGCCGCCGGCGCCACCGACACCTGGGCTCCGACCATTTGGGTTCTTTGCTGGCGGGGGGCCTCCGACGGCCGCCAGGCCGGCGGGGGGCCTCCGACGGCCGCCAGGCCGGCGGGGGGCCTCCGACGGCCGCCAGGCCGGCGGGGGGCCTCCGACGGCCGCAGATTGAGGAAGGAGCCGCCGGGGACAGCGGCACCTGGGCTCCGACCATTTGGGTTCTTTGCCGGCGGGGGGCCTCCGACGGCCGCCAGGCCGGCGGGGGGCCTCCGACGGCCGCAGATTGAGGAAGGAGCCGCCGGGGACAGCGGCACCTGGGCTCCGACCATTTGGGTTCTTTGCCGGCGGGGGGCCTCCGACGGCCGCAGATTGAGGAAGGAGCCGCCGGCGCCACCGACACCTGGGCTCCGACCATTTGGGTTCTTTGCTGGCGGGGGGCCTCCGACGGCCGCCAGGCCGGCGGGGGGCCTCCGACGGCCGCAGATTGAGGAAGGAGCCGCCGGGGACAGCGGCACCTGGGCTCCGACCATTTGGGTTCTTTGCCGGCGGGGGGCCTCCGACGGCCGCAGATTGAGGAAGGAGCCGCCGGCGCCACCGACACCTGGGCTCCGACCATTTGGGTTCTTTGCCGGCGGGGGGCCTCCGACGGCCGCAGATTGAGGAAGGAGCCGCCGGCGCCACCGACACCTGGGCTCCGACCATTTGGGTTCTTTGCTGGCGGGGGGCCTCCGACGGCCGCCAGGCCGGCGGGGGGCCTCCGACGGCCGCCAGGCCGGCGGGGGGCCTCCGACGGCCGCCAGGCCGGCGGGGGGCCTCCGACGGCCGCCAGGCCGGCGGGGGGCCTCCGACGGCCGCAGATTGAGGAAGGAGCCGCCGGGGACAGCGGCACCTGGGCTCCGACCATTTGGGTTCTTTGCCGGCGGGGGGCCTCCGACGGCCGCCAGGCCGGCGGGGGGCCTCCGACGGCCGCAGATTGAGGAAGGAGCCGCCGGGGACAGCGGCACCTGGGCTCCGACCATTTGGGTTCTTTGCCGGCGGGGGGCCTCCGACGGCCGCAGATTGAGGAAGGAGCCGCCGGCGCCACCGACACCTGGGCTCCGACCATTTGGGTTCTTTGCTGGCGGGGGGCCTCCGACGGCCGCCAGGCCGGCGGGGGGCCTCCGACGGCCGCAGATTGAGGAAGGAGCCGCCGGGGACAGCGGCACCTGGGCTCCGACCATTTGGGTTCTTTGCCGGCGGGGGGCCTCCGACGGCCGCAGATTGAGGAAGGAGCCGCCGGCGCCACCGACACCTGGGCTCCGACCATTTGGGTTCTTTGCCGGCGGGGGGCCTCCGACGGCCGCAGATTGAGGAAGGAGCCGCCGGCGCCACCGACACCTGGGCTCCGACCATTTGGGTTCTTTGCTGGCGGGGGGCCTCCGACGGCCGCCAGGCCGGCGGGGGGCCTCCGACGGCCGCAGATTGAGGAAGGAGCCGCCGGGGACAGCGGCACCTGGGCTCCGACCATTTGGGTTCTTTGCCGGCGGGGGGCCTCCGACGGCCGCAGATTGAGGAAGGAGCCGCCGGCGCCACCGACACCTGGGCTCCGACCATTTGGGTACTTTGCTGGCGGGGGGCCTCCGACGGCCGCAGATTGAGGAAGGAGCCGCCGGCGCCACCGACACCTGGGCTCCGACCATTTGGGTACTTTGCTGGCGGGGGGCCTCCGACGGCCGCCAGGCCGGCGGGGGGCCTCCGACGGCCGCCAGGCCGGCGGGGGGCCTCCGACGGCCGCCAGGCCGGCGGGGGGCCTCCGACGGCCGCCAGGCCGGCGGGGGGCCTCCGACGGCCGCCAGGCCGGCGGGGGGCCTCCGACGGCCGCCAGGCCGGCGGGGGGCCTCCGACGGCCGCCAGGCCGGCGGGGGGCCTCCGACGGCCGCAGATTGAGGAAGGAGCCGCCGGGGACAGCGGCACCTGGGCTCCGACCATTTGGGTTCTTTGCCGGCGGGGGGCCTCCGATCAGCAGCAGAGGTACGAAGGAGCCGCCGGCGCCACCGGCACCTGGGCTCCGACCATTTGGGTTCTTTGCCGGCGGGGGGCCTCCGATCAGCAGCAGAGGTACGAAGGAGCCGCCGGCGCCACCGGCACCTGGGCTCCGACCATTTGGGTTCTTTGCTGGCGGGGGGCCTCCGACGGCCGCCAGGCCGGCGGGGGGCCTCCGACGGCCGCCAGGCCGGCGGGGGGCCTCCGACGGCCGCCAGGCCGGCGGGGGGCCTCCGACGGCCGCAGATTGAGGAAGGAGCCGCCGGGGACAGCGGCACCTGGGCTCCGACCATTTGGGTTCTTTGCCGGTTGGGGCCTCCGATCAGCAGCAGAGGTACGAAGGAGCCGCCGGCGCCACCGACACCTGGGCTCCGACCATTTGGGTTCTTTGCCGGCGGGGGGCCTCCGACGGCCGCCAGGCCGGCGGGGGGCCTCCGACGGCCGCAGATTGAGGAAGGAGCCGCCGGGGACAGCGGCACCTGGGCTCCGACCATTTGGGTTCTTTGCCGGCGGGGGGCCTCCGACGGCCGGCAGGCCGGCGGGGGGCCTCCGACGGCCGGCAGGCCGGCGGGGGGCCTCCGACGGCCGGCAGGCCGGCGGGGGGCCTCCGACGGCCGCAGATTGAGGAAGGAGCCGCCGGGGACAGCGGCACCTGGGCTCCGACCATTTGGGTTCTTTGCCGGCGGGGGGCCTCCGACGGCCGCCAGGCCGGCGGGGGGCCTCCGACGGCCGCAGATTGAGGAAGGAGCCGCCGGGGACAGCGGCACCTGGGCTCCGACCATTTGGGTTCTTTGCCGGCGGGGGGCCTCCGATCAGCAGCAGAGGTACGAAGGAGCCGCCGGCGCCACCGACACCTGGGCTCCGACCATTTGGGTTCTTTGCTGGCGGGGGGCCTCCGACGGCCGCCAGGCCGGCGGGGGGCCTCCGACGGCCGCAGATTGAGGAAGGAGCCGCCGGGGACAGCGGCACCTGGGCTCCGACCATTTGGGTTCTTTGCCGGCGGGGGGCCTCCGATCAGCAGCAGAGGTACGAAGGAGCCGCCGGCGCCACCGACACCTGGGCTCCGACCATTTGGGTTCTTTGCTGGCGGGGGGCCTCCGACGGCCGCCAGGCCGGCGGGGGGCCTCCGACGGCCGCCAGGCCGGCGGGGGGCCTCCGACGGCCGCCAGGCCGGCGGGGGGCCTCCGACGGCCGCCAGGCCGGCGGGGGGCCTCCGACGGCCGCAGATTGAGGAAGGAGCCGCCGGGGACAGCGGCACCTGGGCTCCGACCATTTGGGTTCTTTGCCGGTTGGGGCCTCCGATCAGCAGCAGAGGTACGAAGGAGCCGCCGGCGCCACCGACACCTGGGCTCCGACCATTTGGGTTCTTTGCCGGCGGGGGGCCTCCGACGGCCGCCAGGCCGGCGGGGGGCCTCCGACGGCCGCAGATTGAGGAAGGAGCCGCCGGGGACAGCGGCACCTGGGCTCCGACCATTTGGGTTCTTTGCCGGCGGGGGGCCTCCGACGGCCGCCAGGCCGGCGGGGGGCCTCCGACGGCCGCCAGGCCGGCGGGGGGCCTCCGACGGCCGCAGATTGAGGAAGGAGCCGCCGGGGACAGCGGCACCTGGGCTCCGACCATTTGGGTTCTTTGCCGGCGGGGGGCCTCCGATCAGCAGCAGAGGTACGAAGGAGCCGCCGGCGCCACCGACACCTGGGCTCCGACCATTTGGGTTCTTTGCTGGCGGGGGGCCTCCGACGGCCGCCAGGCCGGCGGGGGGCCTCCGACGGCCGCAGATTGAGGAAGGAGCCGCCGGGGACAGCGGCACCTGGGCTCCGACCATTTGGGTTCTTTGCCGGCGGGGGGCCTCCGATCAGCAGCAGAGGTACGAAGGAGCCGCCGGCGCCACCGACACCTGGGCTCCGACCATTTGGGTTCTTTGCTGGCGGGGGGCCTCCGACGGCCGCCAGGCCGGCGGGGGGCCTCCGACGGCCGCAGATTGAGGAAGGAGCCGCCGGGGACAGCGGCACCTGGGCTCCGACCATTTGGGTTCTTTGCCGGCGGGGGGCCTCCGATCAGCAGCAGAGGTACGAAGGAGCCGCCGGCGCCACCGGCACCTGGGCTCCGACCATTTGGGTTCTTTGCCGGCGGGGGGCCTCCGATCAGCAGCAGAGGTACGAAGGAGCCGCCGGCGCCACCGGCACCTGGGCTCCGACCATTTGGGTTCTTTGCCGGCGGGGGGCCTCCGATCAGCAGCAGAGGTACGAAGGAGCCGCCGGCGCCACCGGCACCTGGGCTCCGACCATTTGGGTTCTTTGCCGGCGGGGGGCCTCCGATCAGCAGCAGAGGTACGAAGGAGCCGCCGGCGCCACCGGCACCTGGGCTCCGACCATTTGGGTTCTTTGCTGGCGGGGGGCCTCCGACGGCCGCCAGGCCGGCGGGGGGCCTCCGACGGCCGCCAGGCCGGCGGGGGGCCTCCGACGGCCGCCAGGCCGGCGGGGGGCCTCCGACGGCCGCCAGGCCGGCGGGGGGCCTCCGACGGCCGCCAGGCCGGCGGGGGGCCTCCGACGGCCGCCAGGCCGGCGGGGGGCCTCCGACGGCCGCCAGGCCGGCGGGGGGCCTCCGACGGCCGCAGATTGAGGAAGGAGCCGCCGGGGACAGCGGCACCTGGGCTCCGACCATTTGGGTTCTTTGCCGGCGGGGGGCCTCCGATCAGCAGCAGAGGTACGAAGGAGCCGCCGGCGCCACCGACACCTGGGCTCCGACCATTTGGGTTCTTTGCTGGCGGGGGGCCTCCGACGGCCGCCAGGCCGGCGGGGGGCCTCCGACGGCCGCAGATTGAGGAAGGAGCCGCCGGGGACAGCGGCACCTGGGCTCCGACCATTTGGGTTCTTTGCCGGCGGGGGGCCTCCGATCAGCAGCAGAGGTACGAAGGAGCCGCAGGCGCCACCGGCACCTGGGCTCCGACCATTTGGGTTCTTTGCTGGCGGGGGGCCTCCGACGGCCGCCAGGCCGGCGGGGGGCCTCCGACGGCCGCCAGGCCGGCGGGGGGCCTCCGACGGCCGCCAGGCCGGCGGGGGGCCTCCGACGGCCGCCAGGCCGGCGGGGGGCCTCCGACGGCCGCCAGGCCGGCGGGGGGCCTCCGACGGCCGCCAGGCCGGCGGGGGGCCTCCGACGGCCGCCAGGCCGGCGGGGGGCCTCCGACGGCCGCCAGGCCGGCGGGGGGCCTCCGACGGCCGCAGATTGAGGAAGGAGCCGCCGGGGACAGCGGCACCTGGGCTCCGACCATTTGGGTTCTTTGCCGGCGGGGGGCCTCCGATCAGCAGCAGAGGTACGAAGGAGCCGCCGGCGCCACCGACACCTGGGCTCCGACCATTTGGGTTCTTTGCTGGCGGGGGGCCTCCGACGGCCGCCAGGCCGGCGGGGGGCCTCCGACGGCCGCAGATTGAGGAAGGAGCCGCCGGGGACAGCGGCACCTGGGCTCCGACCATTTGGGTTCTTTGCCGGCGGGGGGCCTCCGATCAGCAGCAGAGGTACGAAGGAGCCGCCGGCGCCACCGACACCTGGGCTCCGACCATTTGGGTTCTTTGCTGGCGGGGGGCCTCCGACGGCCGCCAGGCCGGCGGGGGGCCTCCGACGGCCGCAGATTGAGGAAGGAGCCGCCGGGGACAGCGGCACCTGGGCTCCGACCATTTGGGTTCTTTGCCGGCGGGGGGCCTCCGATCAGCAGCAGAGGTACGAAGGAGCCGCCGGCGCCACCGGCACCTGGGCTCCGACCATTTGGGTTCTTTGCTGGCGGGGGGCCTCCGATCAGCAGCAGAGGTACGAAGGAGCCGCCGGCGCCACCGGCACCTGGGCTCCGACCATTTGGGTTCTTTGCTGGCGGGGGGCCTCCGATCAGCAGCAGAGGTACGAAGGAGCCGCCGGCGCCACCGGCACCTGGGCTCCGACCATTTGGGTTCTTTGCTGGCGGGGGGCCTCCGACGGCCGCCAGGCCGGCGGGGGGCCTCCGACGGCCGCAGATTGAGGAAGGAGCCGCCGGGGACAGCGGCACCTGGGCTCCGACCATTTGGGTTCTTTGCCGGCGGGGGGCCTCCGATCAGCAGCAGAGGTACGAAGGAGCCGCCGGCGCCACCGACACCTGGGCTCCGACCATTTGGGTTCTTTGCTGGCGGGGGGCCTCCGACGGCCGCCAGGCCGGCGGGGGGCCTCCGACGGCCGCAGATTGAGGAAGGAGCCGCCGGGGACAGCGGCACCTGGGCTCCGACCATTTGGGTTCTTTGCCGGCGGGGGGCCTCCGATCAGCAGCAGAGGTACGAAGGAGCCGCCGGCGCCACCGACACCTGGGCTCCGACCATTTGGGTTCTTTGCTGGCGGGGGGCCTCCGACGGCCGCCAGGCCGGCGGGGGGCCTCCGACGGCCGCAGATTGAGGAAGGAGCCGCCGGGGACAGCGGCACCTGGGCTCCGACCATTTGGGTTCTTTGCTGGCGGGGGGCCTCCGATCAGCAGCAGAGGTACGAAGGAGCCGCCGGCGCCACCGGCACCTGGGCTCCGACCATTTGGGTTCTTTGCTGGCGGGGGGCCTCCGATCAGCAGCAGAGGTACGAAGGAGCCGCCGGCGCCACCGGCACCTGGGCTCCGACCATTTGGGTTCTTTGCTGGCGGGGGGCCTCCGACGGCCGCCAGGCCGGCGGGGGGCCTCCGACGGCCGCAGATTGAGGAAGGAGCCGCCGGGGACAGCGGCACCTGGGCTCCGACCATTTGGGTTCTTTGCCGGCGGGGGGCCTCCGATCAGCAGCAGAGGTACGAAGGAGCCGCCGGCGCCACCGGCACCTGGGCTCCGACCATTTGGGTTCTTTGCTGGCGGGGGGCCTCCGATCAGCAGCAGAGGTACGAAGGAGCCGCCGGCGCCACCGGCACCTGGGCTCCGACCATTTGGGTTCTTTGCTGGCGGGGGGCCTCCGACGGCCGCCAGGCCGGCGGGGGGCCTCCGACGGCCGCCAGGCCGGCGGGGGGCCTCCGACGGCCGCCAGGCCGGCGGGGGGCCTCCGACGGCCGCCAGGCCGGCGGGGGGCCTCCGACGGCCGCCAGGCCGGCGGGGGGCCTCCGACGGCCGCCAGGCCGGCGGGGGGCCTCCGACGGCCGCCAGGCCGGCGGGGGGCCTCCGACGGCCGCCAGGCCGGCGGGGGGCCTCCGACGGCCGCCAGGCCGGCGGGGGGCCTCCGACGGCCGCCAGGCCGGCGGGGGGCCTCCGACGGCCGCCAGGCCGGCGGGGGGCCTCCGACGGCCGCCAGGCCGGCGGGGGGCCTCCGACGGCCGCCAGGCCGGCGGGGGGCCTCCGACGGCCGCCAGGCCGGCGGGGGGCCTCCGACGGCCGCCAGGCCGGCGGGGGGCCTCCGACGGCCGCAGATTGAGGAAGGAGCCGCCGGGGACAGCGGCACCTGGGCTCCGACCATTTGGGTTCTTTGCCGGCGGGGGGCCTCCGATCAGCAGCAGAGGTACGAAGGAGCCGCCGGCGCCACCGGCACCTGGACTCCGACCATTTGGGTTCTTTGCTGGCGGGGGGCCTCCGACGGCCGCCAGGCCGGCGGGGGGCCTCCGACGGCCGCCAGGCCGGCGGGGGGCCTCCGACGGCCGCCAGGCCGGCGGGGGGCCTCCGACGGCCGCAGATTGAGGAAGGAGCCGCCGGGGACAGCGGCACCTGGGCTCCGACCATTTGGGTTCTTTGCCGGCGGGGGCCTCCGATCAGCAGCAGAGGTACGAAGGAGCCGCCGGCGCCACCGGCACCTGGGCTCCGACCATTTGGGTTCTTTGCTGGCGGGGGGCCTCCGACGGCCGCCAGGCCGGCGGGGGGCCTCCGACGGCCGCAGATTGAGGAAGGAGCCGCCGGGGACAGCGGCACCTGGGCTCCGACCATTTGGGTTCTTTGCCGGCGGGGGGCCTCCGATCAGCAGCAGAGGTACGAAGGAGCCGCCGGCGCCACCGGCACCTGGGCTCCGACCATTTGGGTTCTTTGCTGGCGGGGGGCCTCCGACGGCCGCCAGGCCGGCGGGGGGCCTCCGACGGCCGCCAGGCCGGCGGGGGGCCTCCGACGGCCGCCAGGCCGGCGGGGGGCCTCCGACGGCCGCCAGGCCGGCGGGGGGCCTCCGACGGCCGCCAGGCCGGCGGGGGGCCTCCGACGGCCGCCAGGCCGGCGGGGGGCCTCCGACGGCCGCCAGGCCGGCGGGGGGCCTCCGACGGCCGGCGGGGGGCCTCCGACGGCCGGCGGGGGGCCTCCGACGGCCGGCGGGGGGCCTCCGACGGCCGCAGATTGAGGAAGGAGCCGCCGGGGACAGCGGCACCTGGGCTCCGACCATTTGGGTTCTTTGCCGGCGGGGGGCCTCCGATCAGCAGCAGAGGTACGAAGGAGCCGCCGGCGCCACCGACACCTGGGCTCCGACCATTTGGGTTCTTTGCTGGCGGGGGGCCTCCGACGGCCGCCAGGCCGGCGGGGGGCCTCCGACGGCCGCAGATTGAGGAAGGAGCCGCCGGGGACAGCGGCACCTGGGCTCCGACCATTTGGGTTCTTTGCCGGCGGGGGGCCTCCGATCAGCAGCAGAGGTACGAAGGAGCCGCCGGCGCCACCGGCACCTGGGCTCCGACCATTTGGGTTCTTTGCAGGCGGGGGGCCTCCGACGGCCGCCAGGCCGGCGGGGGGCCTCCGACGGCCGCCAGGCCGGCGGGGGGCCTCCGACGGCCGCCAGGCCGGCGGGGGGCCTCCGACGGCCGCCAGGCCGGCGGGGGGCCTCCGACGGCCGCCAGGCCGGCGGGGGGCCTCCGACGGCCGCCAGGCCGGCGGGGGGCCTCCGACGGCCGCCAGGCCGGCGGGGGGCCTCCGACGGCCGCCAGGCCGGCGGGGGGCCTCCGACGGCCGCCAGGCCGGCGGGGGGCCTCCGACGGCCGCCAGGCCGGCGGGGGGCCTCCGACGGCCGCCAGGCCGGCGGGGGGCCTCCGACGGCCGCCAGGCCGGCGGGGGGCCTCCGACGGCCGCCAGGCCGGCGGGGGGCCTCCGACGGCCGCCAGGCCGGCGGGGGGCCTCCGACGGCCGCAGATTGAGGAAGGAGCCGCCGGGGACAGCGGCACCTGGGCTCCGACCATTTGGGTTCTTTGCCGGCGGGGGGCCTCCGATCAGCAGCAGAGGTACGAAGGAGCCGCCGGCGCCACCGGCACCTGGGCTCCGACCATTTGGGTTCTTTGCTGGCGGGGGGCCTCCGACGGCCGCCAGGCCGGCGGGGGGCCTCCGACGGCCGCAGATTGAGGAAGGAGCCGCCGGGGACAGCGGCACCTGGGCTCCGACCATTTGGGTTCTTTGCCGGCGGGGGGCCTCCGATCAGCAGCAGAGGTACGAAGGAGCCGCCGGCGCCACCGACACCTGGGCTCCGACCATTTGGGTTCTTTGCTGGCGGGGGGCCTCCGTCGGCCGCCAGGCCGGCGGGGGGCCTCCGACGGCCGCAGATTGAGGAAGGAGCCGCCGGGGACAGCGGCACCTGGGCTCCGACCATTTGGGTTCTTTGCCGGCGGGGGGCCTCCGATCAGCAGCAGAGGTACGAAGGAGCCGCCGGCGCCACCGACACCTGGGCTCCGACCATTTGGGTTCTTTGCTGGCGGGGGGCCTCCGACGGCCGCCAGGCCGGCGGGGGGCCTCCGACGGCCGCAGATTGAGGAAGGAGCCGCCGGGGACAGCGGCACCTGGGCTCCGACCATTTCGGTTCTTTGCCGGCGGGGGGCCTCCGATCAGCAGCAGAGGTACGAAGGAGCCGCCGGCGCCACCGGCACCTGGGCTCCGACCATTTGGGTTCTTTGCTGGCGGGGGGCCTCCGACGGCCGCCAGGCCGGCGGGGGGCCTCCGACGGCCGCCAGGCCGGCGGGGGGCCTCCGACGGCCGCCAGGCCGGCGGGGGGCCTCCGACGGCCGCCAGGCCGGCGGGGGGCCTCCGACGGCCGCCAGGCCGGCGGGGGGCCTCCGACGGCCGCAGATTGAGGAAGGAGCCGCCGGGGACAGCGGCACCTGGGCTCCGACCATTTGGGTTCTTTGCCGGCGGGGGGCCTCCGACGGCCGCCAGGCCGGCGGGGGGCCTCCGACGGCCGCAGATTGAGGAAGGAGCCGCCGGGGACAGCGGCACCTGGGCTCCGACCATTTGGGTTCTTTGCCGGCGGGGGGCCTCCGATCAGCAGCAGAGGTACGAAGGAGCCGCCGGCGCCACCGACACCTGGGCTCCGACCATTTGGGTTCTTTGCCGGCGGGGGGCCTCCGATCAGCAGCAGAGGTACGAAGGAGCCGCCGGCGCCACCGACACCTGGGCTCCGACCATTTGGGTTCTTTGCTGGCGGGGGGCCTCCGACGGCCGCCAGGCCGGCGGGGGGCCTCCGACGGCCGCAGATTGAGGAAGGAGCCGCCGGGGACAGCGGCACCTGGGCTCCGACCATTTGGGTTCTTTGCCGGCGGGGGGCCTCCGATCAGCAGCAGAGGTACGAAGGAGCCGCCGGCGCCACCGGCACCTGGGCTCCGACCATTTGGGTTCTTTGCTGGCGGGGGGCCTCCGACGGCCGCCAGGCCGGCGGGGGGCCTCCGACGGCCGCCAGGCCGGCGGGGGGCCTCCGACGGCCGCCAGGCCGGCGGGGGGCCTCCGACGGCCGCCAGGCCGGCGGGGGGCCTCCGACGGCCGCAGATTGAGGAAGGAGCCGCCGGGGACAGCGGCACCTGGGCTCCGACCATTTGGGTTCTTTGCCGGCGGGGGGCCTCCGACGGCCGCCAGGCCGGCGGGGGGCCTCCGACGGCCGCAGATTGAGGAAGGAGCCGCCGGGGACAGCGGCACCTGGGCTCCGACCATTTGGGTTCTTTGCCGGCGGGGGGCCTCCGATCAGCAGCAGAGGTACGAAGGAGCCGCCGGCGCCACCGACACCTGGGCTCCGACCATTTGGGTTCTTTGCTGGCGGGTGGCCTCCGACGGCCGCCAGGCCGGCGGGGGGCCTCCGACGGCCGCAGATTGAGGAAGGAGCCGCCGGGGACAGCGGCACCTGGGCTCCGACCATTTGGGTTCTTTGCCGGCGGGGGGCCTCCGATCAGCAGCAGAGGTACGAAGGAGCCGCCGGCGCCACCGACACCTGGGCTCCGACCATTTGGGTTCTTTGCTGGCGGGGGGCCTCCGACGGCCGCCAGGCCGGCGGGGGGCCTCCGACGGCCGCAGATTGAGGAAGGAGCCGCCGGGGACAGCGGCACCTGGGCTCCGACCATTTGGGTTCTTTGCCGGCGGGGGGCCTCCGATCAGCAGCAGAGGTACGAAGGAGCCGCCGGCGCCACCGGCACCTGGGCTCCGACCATTTGGGTTCTTTGCTGGCGGGGGGCCTCCGACGGCCGCCAGGCCGGCGGGGGGCCTCCGACGGCCGCCAGGCCGGCGGGGGGCCTCCGACGGCCGCCAGGCCGGCGGGGGGCCTCCGACGGCCGCCAGGCCGGCGGGGGGCCTCCGACGGCCGCCAGGCCGGCGGGGGGCCTCCGACGGCCGCCAGGCCGGCGGGGGGCCTCCGACGGCCGCCAGGCCGGCGGGGGGCCTCCGACGGCCGCCAGGCCGGCGGGGGGCCTCCGACGGCCGCCAGGCCGGCGGGGGGCCTCCGACGGCCGCCAGGCCGGCGGGGGGCCTCCGACGGCCGCCAGGCCGGCGGGGGGCCTCCGACGGCCGCCAGGCCGGCGGGGGGCCTCCGACGGCCGCAGATTGAGGAAGGAGCCGCCGGGGACAGCGGCACCTGGGCTCCGACCATTTGGGTTCTTTGCCGGCGGGGGGCCTCCGACGGCCGCCAGGCCGGCGGGGGGCCTCCGACGGCCGCAGATTGAGGAAGGAGCCGCCGGGGACAGCGGCACCTGGGCTCCGACCATTTGGGTTCTTTGCCGGCGGGGGGCCTCCGATCAGCAGCAGAGGTACGAAGGAGCCGCCGGCGCCACCGACACCTGGGCTCCGACCATTTGGGTTCTTTGCTGGCGGGGGGCCTCCGACGGCCGCCAGGCCGGCGGGGGGCCTCCGACGGCCGCAGATTGAGGAAGGAGCCGCCGGGGACAGCGGCACCTGGGCTCCGACCATTTGGGTTCTTTGCCGGCGGGGGGCCTCCGACGGCCGCCAGGCCGGCGGGGGGCCTCCGACGGCCGCAGATTGAGGAAGGAGCCGCCGGGGACAGCGGCACCTGGGCTCCGACCATTTGGGTTCTTTGCCGGCGGGGGGCCTCCGATCAGCAGCAGAGGTACGAAGGAGCCGCCGGCGCCACCGACACCTGGGCTCCGACCATTTGGGTTCTTTGCTGGCGGGGGGCCTCCGACGGCCGCCAGGCCGGCGGGGGGCCTCCGACGGCCGCAGATTGAGGAAGGAGCCGCCGGGGACAGCGGCACCTGGGCTCCGACCATTTGGGTTCTTTGCCGGCGGGGGGCCTCCGATCAGCAGCAGAGGTACGAAGGAGCCGCCGGCGCCACCGGCACCTGGGCTCCGACCATTTGGGTTCTTTGCTGGCGGGGGGCCTCCGATCAGCAGCAGAGGTACGAAGGAGCCGCCGGCGCCACCGGCACCTGGGCTCCGACCATTTGGGTTCTTTGCCGGCGGGGGGCCTCCGACGGCCGCCAGGCCGGCGGGGGGCCTCCGACGGCCGCAGATTGAGGAAGGAGCCGCCGGGGACAGCGGCACCTGGGCTCCGACCATTTGGGTTCTTTGCCGGCGGGGGGCCTCCGACGGCCGCCAGGCCGGCGGGGGGCCTCCGACGGCCGCAGATTGAGGAAGGAGCCGCCGGGGACAGCGGCACCTGGGCTCCGACCATTTGGGTTCTTTGCCGGCGGGGGGCCTCCGATCAGCAGCAGAGGTACGAAGGAGCCGCCGGCGCCACCGACACCTGGGCTCCGACCATTTGGGTTCTTTGCTGGCGGGGGGCCTCCGACGGCCGCCAGGCCGGCGGGGGGCCTCCGACGGCCGCAGATTGAGGAAGGAGCCGCCGGGGACAGCGGCACCTGGGCTCCGACCATTTGGGTTCTTTGCCGGCGGGGGGCCTCCGATCAGCAGCAGAGGTACGAAGGAGCCGCCGGCGCCACCGACACCTGGGCTCCGACCATTTGGGTTCTTTGCTGGCGGGGGGCCTCCGACGGCCGCCAGGCCGGCGGGGGGCCTCCGACGGCCGCAGATTGAGGAAGGAGCCGCCGGGGACAGCGGCACCTGGGCTCCGACCATTTGGGTTCTTTGCCGGCGGGGGGCCTCCGATCAGCAGCAGAGGTACGAAGGAGCCGCCGGCGCCACCGGCACCTGGGCTCCGACCATTTGGGTTCTTTGCTGGCGGGGGGCCTCCGATCAGCAGCAGAGGTACGAAGGAGCCGCCGGCGCCACCGGCACCTGGGCTCCGACCATTTGGGTTCTTTGCCGGCGGGGGGCCTCCGACGGCCGCCAGGCCGGCGGGGGGCCTCCGACGGCCGCAGATTGAGGAAGGAGCCGCCGGGGACAGCGGCACCTGGGCTCCGACCATTTGGGTTCTTTGCCGGCGGGGGGCCTCCGACGGCCGCCAGGCCGGCGGGGGGCCTCCGACGGCCGCAGATTGAGGAAGGAGCCGCCGGGGACAGCGGCACCTGGGCTCCGACCATTTGGGTTCTTTGCCGGCGGGGGGCCTCCGATCAGCAGCAGAGGTACGAAGGAGCCGCCGGCGCCACCGACACCTGGGCTCCGACCATTTGGGTTCTTTGCTGGCGGGGGGCCTCCGACGGCCGCCAGGCCGGCGGGGGGCCTCCGACGGCCGCAGATTGAGGAAGGAGCCGCCGGGGACAGCGGCACCTGGGCTCCGACCATTTGGGTTCTTTGCCGGCGGGGGGCCTCCGATCAGCAGCAGAGGTACGAAGGAGCCGCCGGCGCCACCGACACCTGGGCTCCGACCATTTGGGTTCTTTGCTGGCGGGGGGCCTCCGACGGCCGCCAGGCCGGCGGGGGGCCTCCGACGGCCGCAGATTGAGGAAGGAGCCGCCGGGGACAGCGGCACCTGGGCTCCGACCATTTGGGTTCTTTGCCGGCGGGGGGCCTCCGATCAGCAGCAGAGGTACGAAGGAGCCGCCGGCGCCACCGGCACCTGGGCTCCGACCATTTGGGTTCTTTGCTGGCGGGGGGCCTCCGATCAGCAGCAGAGGTACGAAGGAGCCGCCGGCGCCACCGGCACCTGGGCTCCGACCATTTGGGTTCTTTGCTGGCGGGGGGCCTCCGACGGCCGCCAGGCCGGCGGGGGGCCTCCGACGGCCGCCAGGCCGGCGGGGGGCCTCCGACGGCCGCCAGGCCGGCGGGGGGCCTCCGACGGCCGCCAGGCCGGCGGGGGGCCTCCGACGGCCGCCAGGCCGGCGGGGGGCCTCCGACGGCCGCCAGGCCGGCGGGGGGCCTCCGACGGCCGCCAGGCCGGCGGGGGGCCTCCGACGGCCGCCAGGCCGGCGGGGGGCCTCCGACGGCCGCCAGGCCGGCGGGGGGCCTCCGACGGCCGCCAGGCCGGCGGGGGGCCTCCGACGGCCGCCAGGCCGGCGGGGGGCCTCCGACGGCCGCCAGGCCGGCGGGGGGCCTCCGACGGCCGCCAGGCCGGCGGGGGGCCTCCGACGGCCGCCAGGCCGGCGGGGGGCCTCCGACGGCCGCCAGGCCGGCGGGGGGCCTCCGACGGCCGCCAGGCCGGCGGGGGGCCTCCGACGGCCGCCAGGCCGGCGGGGGGCCTCCGACGGCCGCCAGGCCGGCGGGGGGCCTCCGACGGCCGCCAGGCCGGCGGGGGGCCTCCGACGGCCGCCGATTGAGGAAGGAGCCGCCGGGGACAGCGGCACCTGGGCTCCGACCATTTGGGTT
>JAVFKX010000149.1:0-34568 GCA_033296515.1 Macrochelys suwanniensis | reverse complement strand
GCCTCAGATGGAGTATTGTGTCCAGTTCTGGGCGCCACATTTCAGGAAAGATGAGGACAAATTGGAGAAAGTCCAGAGAAGAGCGACAAAAATGATTAAAGGTCAAGAAAGCGTGACCTATGAGGAAAGATTGAAAAAATGGTGTTTGTTTAGTCTGGAGAAAAGAAGGCTGAGAGCGTACATAAGAGTTTTCAAGTATGTAACAAGTTGTTAAAAGGAGGAGGGAGAAAAATTGTTTTCCTTAACCTCGGAGAATAGGACAAGAAGCAATGGGCTTAAATTGCAACAAGAGCAGTTTAGGTTGGACATTAGGAAAAAATTCCTCACTGTCAGGGTGGTTAAGCACTGGAATAAATTGCCCAGGGAGGTTGTGGAATCTCCATCATTGGAGGTTTTTAAGAGCAGATTGGACAATCACCTGTCAGGCGATATGTGATGGGGTAGATAAGATCTGGAGGCCCCCAGCTGGAGGCTATGTGTCCCTGCCTCACCTTGCCCCGTAAGAGAGCAGAGGAGAAGTCTTTTAGACAGCCAAGAGTTGCTGCAGGGGAAGCAGCCAATCGGAGGGGCTGCTGGAGCAGCCAGTCGGGGGCCAGGAGGGCCCTATAGAAAGAAGCAGCAGAGTGAGACAGCAGCCAGTTGCTGCCTGCACCTGGAAGAGGGAGACCTGGGTTCCTGGGTGTCTGGAAGAGCAGGACCACGGACAGCTCAGTGTGGGCAGGGCTGAGCCTAGGGAGGGCTGCATAAGGCTGGGGGAGTGAAGAAGGCTGGCTGAGGGGACTGAGCAAGGACCGAGCCCAGAACCTCGCCGGACCAAGCAAGGGTACTGTTGGACTGGTATAGAGGGCAGTGTCTCCAGGGAGGAAGCCTGGGCGGAAGTAAAGACTGTATGCCCCGGATGGGGTTTGTTCTTTCTGTCCCACCTACAGACACTGTGTATGACTCGGCCGGAGGGCTGAGTCACTGAGGACCCGCCAAAGCAACCATGGGTCCGGGGAGGAGGGGGGCTTGCGAGAGGTGGGTGCCACCCCGTTCCAAGAACTAAGAAACAGCAAGTAATGGCTGAGGGGAGGTTTCCAGTGGCCTTGAGCTTGTGGAGACATCCTGGGAAGGGGGAGAGCCCTGGAGGCCCTTACCTGGTGAGCTGGAACACCACGGGCTGTTGGTTCACTCCTTTAGGTTGCTGACTGTGCCTGATTGTTCGTAATGCCTTGTCTGGATTTGTGTGTGTGTTGCGGGGAAGGGGGATTTGTCCTGCTCTACCTGCCGCATACCAGGACTGTTTGGAAAAAGCCTTAGGTGAAGCAAGGGGGGGGGGTCCCCTTTAGCCTGGGGCTGTATCTCTGTAATCACAGCTTGTTGCTGTTTTGGAGTTACCCCAATAGCTGCTGATCAGGTGAAGTCTCCAATGGGTGGTGGGAGGGGGATTGGAGCAGGTGGGGGAATCAGTCTGTGGTGTTTGCTGCTTTTGCTGCAGTTTGGCTTCACCCAGCCTCCTCCACTCAGGCGGCATGAGGCTTATTTTAATGAGACTTCAAACTGCTTCTCCTGAAGCTGCAGAGAAGGGCTCCCTTGTTGCTGTTGCTGCTGCTAGCGTTCCAGGCCAACTGGGTTGGTGAAAATAAAGTTCTGGCATCTGCTGCACACTCTGCAGCCCTCAGCCAGGTGATTACGGGGATGAGGGGAGCAGTGGTAGCAGATGGAGGAGCGCTTGATTAGCATAACGTGTCATTTTCATGGCTTGGGAGCCACAGCAGCAGGAGCAATGCTATAGAAAGACACCCACCTAAAGTCTCCGTTAGGGGAGAGAGGAATACTCACTAATCCGCTTCTGACCTGGGGGTGGGAGGCTGTAGGCGGGGAGACAGAGCAGGGGAGGAGATTAGAAAACCAAATCCACAGCCCTGGTGGATACAGCTGCAGAATCCTCTTCTCAATGTTCCTTTTCCCATCTCTAGTTGTTCCATTTGATTGATGTGTGCAACCGCAGGGTGTTACCAAGTGCTTTTTCCCCTGGCCTCTGAGGGGCGATTGAAAGTAGACTTTAAGGCTGCTAGAAATCTGCCTGGAGAAGGAGGTGATTTAAACTCTCAGCATTGCACCAGCTTCTGTTCTCAACAGCAGTACTGGGGAGGGGGTGGGGAATGGATTGCTTTGTCCGCTGCTTCCAATGAGCCTGGCACAAAGAGGAGAGAGCCTCATGTTATCTCTTCTGTGCTCCGAGAGGCAAGGGCAGGGAGGGGAAAGCGGGGTGATGTGTTCCAGGGGGTGAGTGGGACCAGGCTTGCGGACATGGGATGGGGTGTCACGTTTGTAGGCGACGTGCTCGCGCCCATCTCCACCAGCCGTGACCAGTCAGCTGTCCAGGCGTGCAGGCTGTAGGGATACTGAGTGAGAAGAGGCTGGCTATGGGTGACACACACTGATTTTTATTCCTGGACCCACCGGTGCTTTGTGCACAGCTTGGCCTGCAGCAAAGAAAAGCATCCAAACCTCCTGCCTTTCTGAAGGGAAAACTGCATTAAACTGGTCCTGAGCACAGTCTCTTTAAGGGAGGCCATTTCTTTCGTGGGCCCGTGTTTGTACAGCATGTCTGGGGGTACGAAGTGCTGAGGATGAGCTACATACCCAGCCTCCAGGGGAGCAAAGCCTTTGGAAAGAACCAGTGCTGTGTCATGCTATTTGCTCCTAGGCAGCCCGGCCCATGAGGGCCAGTTCTTCTGTCGCTTGCTGTGGGGCAGGAGTCCCCATTTGGAACAGCCAGGTCACAGAGCTGAGTCGCCACTGCTCCTCGCTGGCCCCCCTCCGCTGTGCTCCCGTTCCCTGGGCCTTCGTGGGAGCCTGCAGGAGGAAGGGGGCCCTGCTGCATCTGCCTGCCTACCTTAGGTTGGATACCGTGAGTGGGTTCGCGATGCTCTGCGTCAGTACTGTGGTGTCAGGGCCATGCGTGATGTCCCACGCTTCAAGATAAGAGGAATTAATCCTTAGAGAGAGCTGCCTCCTGAGGGCTGTTAGGCGATGCAAAGGCGAGGCTGCCTCCGTGTTCCTTCCTCACCCAGGGTCTGTCTGAACTGGGGCTTTTTGTCTCGGAATAGCTACCCACATGTAGCTAACCCCTGCTACTCCTAGTGTTGATGCACCAGGCTAGTGTAAAATGGGGTGTGTGTTGGTGGTGCAGCTGCAGAGATGGCTATTGTGGACAGGTCCGTAGACTGCCAGAAGGTTCTGTCTGGCAGGTTGGGAGCCTAAACTTCCCAGGATGTCCCGTGTCTGTCGGAAGCTGTGCATGAGGACAGACTGCGTTTGTCTACAGAGACATCATTTCTGAGGTCTGGTGCTTCAGAACACTTGGGCTGATGAGAGCAGGTTACAGTTTCAGGGGGCTGGGAGATTTAGCAAAGAGTGTTTTAGAAACAAATCCAAAGGGAAACCACCCAACCCAACTCCTCTGGAGCTTCGGCTCTGGAAATTCCCCCCCATGCAGGGAGTGAGAAGGGAGTGCTTTCCCCGTGAAGCTGATCCATTTCTTGCCCTGCTCCATAGCTGGGAGCATCTACCTCTAGTTGCAGCATCCCACGCTCATTTCCAGCTGCAGTGCATTCAACTTGCAGTAACAGACCTTGAACTATATTGTTCTGGCACATTGTTGGAGGAGCAAAAAAACCCCTTCACACTGTGGATTTTATAACTTGAGGCTGACTTCCTGGGGAGCGAGGACATTTCTGCATGTATTCAAGGACATCCCTTGTCAATTAAATCCCTGCGTGGGACTAAACAAACTGACTGCTGAGATCAAAGGGTTTTCTTTTACCTTTTTAAAACCATTGAAAGGATGTGTCTGAGGGAGAGTGCTTTTGTGTTTCCATTAGCCTGGTGGGAAGGAGACGCTTCCATTAAATTCACATAAAGGCATTTGCCTATGTTAATGTAGAAATGGAGTGTTTGTAAATATTGGTTCTAGGGTAATGGCCTTGGAAGGCTGTGCTATGTACATTCATAAACCTGCTGGTGTGTTGTTTCCTTTCATACCCTTACAGAGAAGTGGTCTGGACCCATTGTATCCAATATGGAGTCATTTTACTCTAACTTCGATGACTTGGTGCAAAGGACAGTGTGTTCAGCCCACTGTTGCAATGGAATCTTGTATTTCCCCAGTGGGAAAAGTTTAATAATCAACCGTCACATGGCCGGTTTCATTCCCAAGCTCCTGTATGTCTGTCTGTCTGTGTGTGAAATGCAGGCACCTTGGTGGTTGCGGGTGGGAGGGCAGCACTAAATGGGCCACAGCCCAATAGTGAGGGCAGGAGAAGCTTCCTCCCAGGATAGTCTATGGGGAAATCCCGCTGCTCTATAAAGGGCTAATATCTGAAAGCAGGGCATGATTTTAAAAGTCTCATCTGGAAAAGCCCCCAGCCCCAAACACACATGCCCAGAACTCAGTGTCTCTGTTTGGGAGGCTGAAGGGCCAAGGCAGCCTGAGTCTCCAGAGACCATTGTGTGTGTTAAACCTGTGGGTTAAAGGAAGAACCTGCCCCCTCCTGAGTACCCTGCTGGAAGGCCTGTGACCCTATGGTGCTTCTCAGCCCGAAGCCAGGAGAAGGCAGCTCTGCAGATCCTTAGGGACTGACGTAATGGTTTACCTGTACCCACATGCTAACTATGGATCCCAGCAGGAGGCTTCATTAGTGGCTTACAGGGAGCGGGGGTAGACTTGGGCTCCATTACACAGTCTGCTGTAAACCTCTGTGTGTGGGAGATTCCCCCCCAGAGGTGCTGAGATTTCCCCTTGTGCGGATGTCTGCAGGGGGCACGCTCTGGAACCAGTCTCGCTGGTGTAAATCTGGAGTAATTCCATTGGAGCTGCGCTGGTGTGAAACGGGGGTGAGTGAGAGAAGGCTCAGGTCCTCTGACTCCTGGGAACTTGCCCTTGGCTTTGTCCAAAGCAGCTGTCTCCTTCCTTTACTGGGCCAAAAGGGTGGGTGTTTGAGGTAAATGCCTGGCAGCTCCCTTCTTCGGAACGAGGAATGGCGCATTCACGTGTGTGGACGCATGTAAGGGGAGAGTGACGTCATGGCTTGTGCCTCAGGCATGATGCTGTGGTCAGATCTCTCTTTGGCAGGGGAGGCATTTCCAGGGGCTCGCAAAGTACCCCAAACAGTGCACCCGAGCCTGAGGAGTCTCCCAGTGGGGCCGTATCTCCCCAGCTGGGGGCTTCATTTTTAGCCATCAGTGGAGAAGTTTAGGAGGGGGTGGCGAGGGCCCCTGCTGAGCAGTGGAGTCAGGACAGGCTGGTGAAAGCAGGAGGCAGCAAGGTGGGGGGGGGGGGGGGAAGGAGTCACCCACAAACTTGCCCAGGCCAGAGCGGGCTGAGAGCTGCAGAGGGAGGTACCCGCTGGCTCGGTGGGGCTGCTGAAGGCTGGGGAATGATGGACGGGTGAGTGCGCTGATGTCTCTGGGTGAGTGCTAGGACCAGACCTGAGAATGAAACGGGCGGAGAAGCTGCCTGGCTAGAGGGGCCGGGTGTGGTGTGGTGGGAGAGGTCAGAGCTATGCCAGAGAGCCTGGCTGTGATGGGGGAGGCTGGGGCCATGCCGGGGAGCCTGGCGGTGGCGAGAGGGGCTGAGGCTGAACTGGGCGAGTTGATGGGACTGTTGGGAGTTGAAAGGTTGAATGTACTTTGTGGATTGTGCTGGATTAGGGTTGTGGGACGTCTGAGCAGCTGTGACTTGGGTTATCAAGAAGCAAAAAACAAACCAAAAAAGGGGAATCCCACAGCTCCCTTATTGCATTCCAGTTCTCTGGCTCCCAGTCAGCACCTGGCCAGGTTCCTTGCAATTTGATAATATTCTGTCAACAATAGCATAAAGTGTCCAACATATTCCACACAGCGTCACAATGTGCATGGGGCTTTTTGGTAGCCGATTAACCCTGCAAGGGCTATTTGTTCTTGGAAAGCTTGCTGGAGTCACTGGGGACTACAGAAGAGGGAAACTGAGGCCGGAGCCATTTGCAGGGCTGCCCCGAGGATACAAGGGGGCACTTGGCAGATGGTGAATGGGCAGCAAGCCCCTGCCCCAGATGTTGCTGCTGAGGAGGCAGTCCTTCCCCTTTGAGTTGGGAGGAACGAGTTCAGGCCTGGCGTATGGAGGAGTTGGGAGCTGCACCTGCTTATGCTAGGGCTGAACTATGCCTTGTACTGAGCGTTTCCGTTGTGCCCCAACAGCTGGCTGGTGATCAGATCCGAGGGAGGAGGGTCCAAGATGTCTGTCTCTCTCCTCCATTGGAGAACGTGGCAGATCAGACATCGGTGGGGAGTGAAGGACTAGCCAGGACTCCCCAGCATGCCCTCCCCTCTAGCTGGGCTGGGCATGGGGTATAGCCCTCCGTTCTAGTGCATGCTAGGGCTGGAGTCTGCTCTCCCGTGGATTCCAGCCCCAGCAGCAGTAGGTTCCTCTGGAATTGATGAGCTCATTAAAGTGTCAGGCTGGGCAGGGACAGTTCCACTGTGAACTTGAATTTATGGCGGAATCTTCCTCGGCAAAGGTTTTATCACAGGCTTTAAACAGAGCCGAGCGTGTGCTCCGGGGCCAGCAGTAGCAGGCAGCTTCTCCCTTACCCAGCCAGTCTGGCTGGGGGAGCTGCAGGGTGAGGAAGAGCCAGGGTTTTATTGGAGACGCAGTAATGTTCATCCGCAATTATCATGATTGATTGATGGGGTCTGTAGCCCTTGCCTCTGTGAACTGGAGTTTGGCCGAGGAGGGAGGGGTTGGTGAGCTCTGTGATGCCGAGTCCCCCGCTGAACAAATGTCCTTTCTGCTCCCCACTCTGCTGCAGAGTTCTGGGGCTTGGGCCAGAGTGGGAAAAGACAGAACCGTGGCCAGTTTGGATCCAGGAATATTGTCTGTCCAAAGCTGGGTCTCTCCAGCCGCCTCTCCCAGCTCTCAGTTCAGGGAGAGCTTGGGCCTTCCCCTTGGATTGTAGAACCACTAGAACCTGAGTCTTCCCCACCCCGCTGGCCCCCAGGGCTGGTTCGGAAGCAGGCCCAGGTAGGGTCAGAGCCTTGGGCTGTAGGTGACAGTCTGCGGAGGTGTGAGATCCTTCCCCTCTTGGAAAACGCATCCCCCTCCCTTCACCCCTCCTCCCTGGCACACTGCAGGCTTCACAGCAGCGGAAGAGCAAGCAGATGCTTCTGAAAACAAGGTGACAAAAGAAGCGCAGGCCCCTTGTGCGTCTGGTCTCTGCCGACAGAGACAGTTCTGTAGCTGGAGTGCATTAAAATCCAGCCTGGGAGCCGAGCGGGAAATGATCCCTTCTGACCTTAAAGTCTATGAGTCTATGAGCTCTAACCCGCTGGCCCCAGAGGTCGGTCTCTGCACTCACGCTAATCCCTTGGCTTCCAGCCTACAGATCAGGTGCCCAGCATGACAGTGGCTTGGTACCGTGGTGTCCCTTCCCTGTCTCCGTTAGGGCGTTCTTGGTGACAGGCAGCTCAGAAGACATGAAGGAGGGGAGATGCGGTGGGATTCCTGCGGGAGGGAAGGGAGTGCAAGCCTTCGACAAGACCAGTTAACCCCTGCATGTCTGCACCCCGCGATAGGGACCTCACGGACCCACACAGACGCCTGCTGTGCCACCGTTGCCAGGTGAGCTGACCCCATCACACAGAGTGGAGCACTGAGGCGGCTTGCCGGAGGCAGTGGCAGGAGTAGCCCCCCGGAGTGCTGGCTCCCAGTTGTGCATGCCATCCCATGGCCCTCTGTGGGGCGCCAGTGGGGCGGAGGGCTCTGGTTTGGGGGCAGCTCTCCCAACCCCTGCTCTCACATGCGTATGGCTGAGCAGTGCTCACAATCGCAGCCCAGCTAGACTCCATGGCTTTGGGGAGTCTCACAGCCCCCGCCAGAGCGCCGCAGTCGGCCGTCAGAGAATCCCCTGCCCCGCCAGAGCGCCGCAGTCGGCCGTCAGAGAATCCCCTGCCCCGCCAGAGCGCCGCAGTCGGCCGTCAGAGAATCCCCTGCCCCGCCAGAGCGCCGCAGTCGGCCGTCAGAGAATCCCCTGCCCCGCCAGAGCGCCGCAGTCGGCCGTCAGAGAATCCCCTGCCCCGCCAGAGCGCCGCAGTCGGCCGTCAGAGAATCCCCTGCCCCGCCAGAGCGCCGCAGTCGGCCATCAGAGAATCGCCAGAGCGCCGCAGTCGGCCGTCAGAGAATCCCCTGCCCCGCCAGAGCGCCGCAGTCGGCCGTCAGAGAATCCCCTGCCCCGCCAGAGCGCCGCAGTCGGCCGTCAGAGAATCCCCTGCCCCGCCAGAGCGCCGCAGTCGGCCGTCAGAGAATCCCCTGCCCCGCCAGAGCGCCGCAGTCGGCCGTCAGAGAATCGCCAGAGCGCCGCAGTCGGCCATCAGAGAATCCCCTGCCCCGCCAGAGGTTCCGAACTCGGCCGTCTGTAGAGCATCAGCAATGATGCTTTGAACCGCTGCTGGCTGCTGTGTCTCAGGCTCGTGGCCCCGTAGAACGCAGTCCTTGCCCACTGGGCCCGCTGGCCAGCTCAGTTAGAGCTGCTGGTTTGCAGAGCGAGAGGTGTCTCTCCCGCTCCCTGGGAGCGTTGTGCTTGCCAAGATGTTTGCTGTGGTCAGGGCCGAGTCAGTGCCAAGCTGCCCTCTCCCATCCCACTGCTCTGAGTGGATGAAGCTTCCCTCTTGGGGATCTGGGGCTTCCCGTCAGAACTTTGCCCATGTGGAAGGCTGCCAGGCCCTGCTCGGTATTGGTTTTCAGCTGTGCTTGAATTGGATGCGTGTTAACCTAGCCCAGGGGCTTATGAGTGCCCAGAACCAGGCCCAGCGCAGGCAGGTGCAGTCCTGGGCTCCCACACAGCTCTGATGTCCCTCACGCCTGACCCTCAGCTCCTGTTGCTGTTCCAGCCATGGGCTCCTGCCACGCCACACCCAGCTGTGCCAGTGCCTCTCAGACCTGACCTGCAGCCCCCTGCTAAAACAGTGCTGCGCTGCTGCCTCATGGATCTGCTGGTGTCCTTCAGGTTTGTCCTGTGGCACCTTCTGTTAATGCACGGGCTCCTCATGCACCGGGATTGCAAACTGGGGTGGCTTTGTTCCATGAACTGACTTCCCGGAGGACTGGCCACACTCTCTCAAACGCTCTTACCCATGAATCTCCCCATCCCAGCGAGACCAGTTCATTAACCCTGTGTGCTCCCCAGGCCTTTATTCAGGAATCTGTCAGTTAAGAAATCAATCCCCTTTGCTGCTAGCCCAGTCTCCCTCTTCCTTTTAAATGGTGTCACTCTTAAATTTCCTGGCCCCTCTAATAGATTTTTATATAATCACTTCAGTGCACTTTTAGAGAGATAGATCACGTTCATTGCTTTTCCCCATGATTAATTTCCCATAATAGTCTTCTAACACCAAGGCGAAGAGAGGAGAGAGAGGAAAAAACCCCACATTATCCACTTTGTGCTCAGAGTATAAATGAATTAGATTTAATTTTTGTTTAATTGTTTCCATAGCTCAGCCCCTGCTAAGTTTGCAGGATAATTTATTTTGCAGTCTTGGGGAAAAGAAGGAAGAAAGTCTCTGCAGCCAAGCGGTCTGCCTTGGATAGTGGTTAATTACAGCTGATAGCCTTATCTCCTTGTAATTATTGGAGTCTCGCTGGCCTTGCTCCTGCTGGCGGCTCCCCCTCAGCGCGTTGCAGATCGATATACGGGACAGGCAGACCTTGGACAGGCAGCCTGTGGGGAGGGCGGCTGTGTGGGGGAAAGGGATGGGATTGACGTCTGGAAGGGAGTGGAAGGGGAATTGAGCATTTTGGAAGTGAGAAGTTCTTGCGTACTTTTTTAACCACAAAGGGAGGGTGTGTGTGTGGGGCGGGGGGGGGGGGGGGCGGAGGAGGAGGAGAGACAACCCTGGAATGACTCTAGAGATTTATTTTGCAATAATGGCCTGGCTCAGAAGCAGCAAATGTCCAGGGGCCTCAGACCAGCCCTGCCCCCCTTCTGGGGCCTGTATATTGGACAAAGACCCGCAGACTTACAAGGAAGTTATGACATGGGGGGAGGTGACTCATGGCTACAGCAAAGGGAATGCTTTCTGGGGAGAGAGCAGCTGTGGAGGGGGGTGTGTGTGTGTATGATGGTGCATGATTCCACCTCCTCGTCAGAGCTGCTCTGGATTTCCTTCCCCCTTTTGACTCCATGTCCCACCTCCTGGGATTGATGGAGGGAGACCACAGGGAGCAAACAGGAGCAGCGCCCCGGGGTGGGACCCCCTTGTTCCTGTGGACCCCTCGGTGCATGCCGGCTCTCCCAGCTTCACTCCCATCAAGCGGCCCAGAGCGTCTTTGCAGCAGCCGTGTCTGACTGAGAACAGCGGCTCCCAAACTGGATTGGCTCACGTACCGTCTTAAAGAGCTGCTGTGAAGTGAATGGCTGGGCTGCCACGCTCGCATCCTGCCAGTGGTACGTGTGGCACTCTTTGGGCATGGGGTGGGTAGAGCGGGAGGACCAGCCCCAGAGCCTAGCTCGGTATGGCTGGGTTTGCAGCCAGCTCTCAGGATGGGGATCTCGCAGCTTCCTTCAAAGGGAGTGGTTCTGCATCGCTGTCCTCTGCTGCGGTTTGGTGATGGGATTAGAGAGCAGAGCTCCTTCTCTCTGCCAGTTAGTTGCCGTGGAAATGACTGTGCATTCCCTGGGGAAGAATCTGGCTTCCGGATTGGAAGTGGAGCAGGCTGATCCCCCTCTTTGTGTGTGGGGGGGAGGAACAGAAGCAGGGCTGCCTTCAGCCAGGGTTTGTGGGAAGCTTCAGCAGGTATCTCTGTCTCTCCTGAAGGGGTTGGGGGCTGTTCTTGCTCTTTCATGACATATGGGGAAGGCCTGAAAGGTGGTTTGAGGGGGACACGCCTTCAGCCTTGCCTGCTCTGCATGTCTGGGAAAGCTCGGTGAAAGGTAGGGGCGCTGGGAAGGGCCTCGTGTAACTGAGAAGTTGGGGTGTATTGGGACTGTTGAGAATCACGCTTAAACCACTGTTTGAGCAGCAGCCTTTTGCCGCTGGGCTCTTTGGCACAGGGACTGCTCTCGTCGTGTCCCTGGGCAGCCTTGTGGTGTGACCATAGTGCCGAACGGTAAGTGGTTAATGACTTCAGGAATGACATGGAGTCACCAGCTTCGCCGCCTCCAGCCCCAGGGTTTTCTTGGTGGTCTCCTATTCCCCAAGGCTCAGGAGACTTGATGGTATCCCAGGCCTGCTGTCTGCACATTCTGCAAGGAGCACCCTGGACAGGAGGAATAGATATAACCTCAGAGCTGCTTGAGTGCACATCCGCTCCCTGCTCCAGCTCCGGTGCTGGAGCTCACTGACCAGAGCGCCGGGCTCTGGAGATCAGTCCCAATCCCAGGACTTGGTGCCACCTGGAGATGGCACTCTGCCTTCCGTGCACGTACCGCCCCGGTGCGACATCGCAGCATGTCTGGAGGAGCAGGGCTTTCTTGATGCTCGTAGGAGTCCTGCACTGATTTCCTCACGTCTAGTGCGTGGAGGGAGCAGACTTGTCCCCTGACAGACCTTCCCTTCCAGCATGGCGCACTCGTGTTCGAGGGAAAGAAGCACTAGTCACTTCCTGTGCTTGCTCCGTCTCGGCCACTTGGCATCTGCATGGTGACCCTTCTCTGACTCCAGGCCTCAGTCTGCTCGTCCCTCCCACCCCGTTCTTCCTAGGGGCTCAGGGCTTCGTCAGTTGCTCTGTTATTGCTCATCTGTAAGGTGGATGACAAGCACCAGGAGGGAGCAAACCAGGCCCCTGTATATCCCGTCCCTTCCACTGTACTGATCAGGGGGTAGGGTGATCAGACAGCAAGGTGAAAAATCGGGACGGGGGGTGGGGGGTAATAGGAGCTTATATAAGAAAAAGACCCAAACATCGGGACTGTCCCTATAAAATCGGGACATCTGGTCACCCTAACCGGAGGTGGTGTGGTTCCTGGGCAAGGACCCTGTGATGGGAGCTCCCAGGGGAGTGGTATCACCTCTGGAGTAGTGCAGCTACTTCTGCCCACCTTCCCGGGTCCTGAGAGTTGCCAGCCCCTTAGTGCTGATTTCTAGCCATTCTTCTGCCTCCCTCTGGAATTGGCCTTTGTTCACATAAACCCTGGCTGCCTGAGTGCTCCCCGCCCCCCATCCAGAGGGGAGCACCAAGAGAGGGCGCCTGGGGGCAGATGCCACCGGCGCATCTTTACTCCTCAGCCTGCCCATTAATCACAGGCTACTGGGGGCATTGGGTCCCTGTTTAAAATGCATCAGTGGTGCTGAGGTGAGAGCAGGAGCTGGAGGGCGCCTCTGTTAATCTGCTCCTTGGAGACAGGCTACCTTCGGCCTGTTAATCACTTGCAGTAATTACACCCCCGGCTTTACACGTGGAATGTTAATTCATGCAGGGACCTGCAGCCTGGCAGTAGGGCCTCGCTGGAGGGCTGCAGGGATTAACCCTTCCAGGCCGTGTCTGTTCCTCCCTCAGACAGGCGTCAGTCTGAGCAGAGTCCCTCCCGGGGATGCAGAGCCCAGGGTGCTGCTCCTGTCTCTGCCCAGGCTGCAGCTGGGGCTGCTCTTCATAGTTCTGTGCTTCCCCCGGAGACCCTTCCCCGGGGCTGCAGTTCTAGAGTCTTTCCTCTGAAATGGCCAGCGCTGGCCTGGGGACCAGGCATCTCAAGACTCGGGGGCAGCAGAGGAAACACAGTCCCTGCTTACTAGCATGCTTTCGCTTCTGTGACCGTACCAAAGGAGGGCCCTGGGAGCAGCCCCCCCACCCCAGCCTGCCTGCGGCTGTGCCCTGCTGGCACCATGCTGCCATGCCCGGCTCAATGCGGGCCTGGGGCTGGGTTGCTCAGGTGCCTGCTGGCCAGGGGGCCTTGAAGTGCAGGAGCATCTGAACAAATGTTGTGGGGCAGGGGGACAGCCCTGGGGCAGGGGCATGGGGACAGATCTGACCCTGGCATGGGTTTCCCAGCACTGTGTACAAGAGGGGCATGGGGATTAGTAGTGAGTCCCTGCAGCATGCCCCAGGCGGGAGCATTTTGCAGAGAGCTGGGGAGGGGTGTCAGAGGCAGACCTGGGAGGATGTGCGTGTTCCCCACAAAGGCAGGAGGAGTCATTAAGCCTCTGGTGAGCACTGGCAGGGGACTGCTGCTGAGTGATCTGCAGGGGAGTTCCCTACTGCCCAGGTGCGGGTGTGAGCTGGCAGGGAAAAACCCTGAAAGAGGAGAAGGAAGCTGAGACTGGAGCGGCACTGTCTGCAGTGTGAGGTGGCCCAAGACTCCCCTGGTCTGCCTGAGCCCTGGTGAATGAGTTTCCTGTTGCAGTTTTGGGGTAAACTGCCCCTCTGTTCCTCCTCTGTCACTTGTCCCTGGGCAGGGACCCTCCCTCACTCATTTGGTGACCCCTAGTTCTTGTGTTACCCATAGTTTGTGTTATGTGCAGGGGTAAATAACACTTCTTTATTCACTTTCTCCATACCGTTCATGATTTTACAGACCTCTATTGTACACCCTCTTTTAGTCTTCTCTTTTCTAAGGTTTACAGTCCCAGCCTTTTTAATCTGTCCTCATATGGAAGCTGTTCCATACCCTTAATCATTTTTGATGCCCTTCTCTGCATCTTTTTCAGTTCTAACATATTTTTTGAGGTGGGGTGACCGGAACTACACTCGGTATTCAAGGCGTGGGCATACCATGGATTTATATAGTGCCAGTATGATATTTTCTGTTTTATTATCTATCCCTTTCCTAATGCTTCCTAACATTCTGTTCGCTTTTTTGACTGCCACTGCACATTGAGCAGATGTTTCCAGAGAACTATCCACATTGGCTCCAAGATCTTTACTGAAGTGTAACAGCAAATTTAGACCCATTAATTTTATATTTATAGTTGGGATTATTTATTCCAATATGCATTTTTTTCGCATTTGTCAACATTTGAATTTCATCTGCCATTTTATTGCCCAGTCACCCAGTTTAGTGAGATCCCTTTGTAACTCTTTGCAGTCAACTTTGGACTTAGCTATTTTGAGTAATTTTGTATTGTCTGCAAATTTTGCCACTCATCCACTGTTCCAGATCATTTATAAATATGTTGAATAGGGCTAGTCCCATTACAGATCCTTGGGGGACCTTGCTATTTACCTCTCCCTGTTGTGAAAATTTGACTGTTTATTCCTACCCTTTGCCTCCTGTCTTTTAGCCAGTTATTGATCCATGATAGCTCCTTCCTCTTATCCCATGACTGCTTGCTTTGCTTGAAAGTCTTCAAAGGACCATGTTAAAAACTTTCTGAAAGTCTAAGTACACTATATCAATGATTTCAACCTTCTTTTCATTTGCGGGCCCCTAAAATTGTTTGACTGGAGGTGCAGACCCCTCTGGAAATCTTAGATATAGTCTGTGGACTCCCAGGGGTCTGTGGACAACAGATTGAAAACCACTGCACTACAGTAAAACCCCCCATAGCGCACCCCGTGATAATGCGAATTCGGCTATAACGCGATCATAAGGTGGCTCCCGCGGCCCCAAGCGGGGGAGAAAAAAAAAAAGTCCAGAGCATGCTTCCTCACCTGGAGCCGACCCTGGCTCCATCTCCTCCCTGTTTCTCCCGTTCCTTCCCCCCTGCCCCGGCTCCCCTTTTGGAGAGAAGAGAAGAGACCGGCTTGAAACTGACCAGCTTGAAACTTCTCCACTTTGGCGAGAAGAGACCGGCTTGAAACGGTAAATTTTCGTAACCCCGCTATAACGCGACCCCACATTTATTGCGATGGAATTTTTTGGACCCCAATTATCGCGTTATAGCGGGGTTTCACTGTATATCAACTGGATCAGCTTTGTCCACATTCTTGCTGAGATCCTCAAAAATTCTATTAGATTAGTGAGGCATGATTTCCCTTTACAAAAGCTGTGCTGACTCTTCCCCAACAAATCATGTCCATCTATGTGTCCAATAATTTTGTTCCTTACTATAGTATCAGAGGGGGAGCCGTGTTAGTCTGGATCTATAGAAGCAACAAAGGGTCCTGTGGCGCCTTATAGACTAACAGAGGTATTGGAGCATAAGCTTTCGTGGGTGAATCCCCACTTCATCGGATGCAAGCAGTGGAAATGTCCAGGGGCAGATATAAATGTGCAGGGAAGAGTCAGGCTAGAGATAACGAAGTACATACCACACTTTAGTACTTCTGCAATTTCATATTTGAGTTCCTTCAGAACTCTTGGGTGTACACCACCTGGTCCCGGTGACTGAAATTAAACAGCAGTATCAGTTTGTTCCAAAATCTCCTGTACTGGACATCTCAATTTGGGACCATTTCTCAGATTTATTTCCTAAAAAGAATGACTGGGGTGGGCATCTCCCCCATATCCTCTGCAGTGAAGACTGATGTAAAGAATTCATTTAGTTTTTCCACAGCAGCCTTGTCTTCTGTCGGGAAGGACAGCTGTATAAATGCTCCCTGATGTACGGGGTTGAAGATAATTCAGTAAGAACTCCCTGGCTGAGCCAGGCATGACTTTAAAAGCCAACCTGAGCCTGCCGTGCTGGAAGAGGGGACAGAGCATGAATGGGATCGACAGTCAGGGGCACATGCTTGCCAAAGCTGACAGTCCCTGGGGGGTGGCCAGGGGTCAAGAGTCCATCCCGAGTCAGAATTATGAATTCTCCTCATTTCCAGCGCCTGAGCTGACGGGTTTCTGGAGGGCTGATCAAAGGGAAGCTGTCACTTCCTTCTTTAAAATATGACTTGTGAATGGCAGATGGTGGGGAAAGAGTTTAAGCTCTAATCAGAAGAGGAGGAGTGAGAAGGATGTAATGAATACATCCCTGCATTTCCGAGGTGTCACCTTGAGAGACAGGTGGGTATTTGTCAGAGGATGGGGAGCGGCCGTCGCTCTCCAGGCAGCATGCTGGCCGTTGTCTGAGTCTAGAATGAACACAGGGACCTGTTAGCAGGTGATATTTGCTTGGTGCACGTAAACGGGTGAGCAGTGCCATTCCCCAGCGCTATCACACCCCCCGTTCTGGTCACCGCAGGGGGAAGCTGGTGGAGCTTGGGCTTTCCTGCCTCTTCCCGTAGGCTAGTGGCAGTGTGGGCTGGGGCAGTGCTGTCTATCTGATGCTGTCCCTGGCCACGTAGGAGAGCTGGGTTTGCTGGTGTGTGAGAGCCGGGAGATCTCCCATGCCCAGCCAGGTGTGGTAGGTGGGCACTTAGCACAGAAACTCCCAGTGTCTCACTGAGTGCTGTGGGGTTTTCTAGGCAGTCCAGTCCTGGGTGTGTCCTCCCCTCCCAGGAGCTGCCCTAGGGCACTGCTGCTGCTCTGATCCCTGCTCTTTGAGAACGGGGTCTCCTGGGGTCCCCCCAAGTTGGCAGGTGGCTAAACCCAGCGGCTGTGTATGTCTGCCAAAGAATTGGAGCTTTGCCTCGGTGCTCAGCATCAGGAAATGCACCTCCCCAAAGCCGGGGGGGGACAAAGGCCGGAGTCTGGCTCAGCTGCCCTCTTTCCTTCGCCTCTGACCTCTTTCTCAGACTTGCTCATTTGTACGTCTTCAGTCCTCAGCAGAGAGACGTGCCAGTCCCTCTGGTGCCCCCTCTGCCAGCCCCCATGCCACAGGCGCAGGGCAGTGAGACAGGCATTCTCGGGTGGCTTCAGGCTCTCTGCGCCCTGGCCTAGCAGAGCAAAATGTGTTGGGGGAAAAAGGCTGTGTCTGGGTTCTGTGGCAGCACCTGGACTCTTTGTGTTAGTCACACTCAGCCTCCGGCTCTGTTGTGTTAAAGTGGGCACTCCACACAGCCCGGAGTTGTAGGGTTGCTGTGCTTTGTGGTTCTACACGCTCCCTCCCATTGCTTTTACAGAGAGTGAGAAACATAGTGTGGGCAGGTGTACACATTTATCCTGCACAGCTCTGTCAGAGCCGCTCCCCTGGGTCCAGTTCTGGGCTTGCCCCCATCAGCTCTGCTAACGGCCCTCCAGCCTGACCCACACACCTCCTGCTATTCCGCTCCTCCCACCCTCATCCCTGCGGCCCCCCAGCTACTCCAGTTCTGGGCTTCCCACACATGCAGCTCTGCCGATGTCCCTCCCTCTTGAGCTGCAGCCCCCACTTCTGGTGATACTTTTGGCCCTCTCTCTCTGAAGGGCTTGTCGTTATTTCTCCTAAGGCCATCTAGGACGTGGCTCTCGGGAGGGTGCTGCTGCCTCCAAGCGTTGTATTGGCAAACACTGCTAGGCTACAGGCAGCCTTCGAGGGTAGAAAACTCTGGCGTTTCTCCACACAGCTACTTCCTCGCGGCACATCGCCAGCAGGCTCATCAGGAAAAAATATAGGCTGTATATGTCTCTCCCTAATGTGTCATTTGGGTCCTGCTCATGGGTGATTTAAGCCTGCTGTTGCCATCTCTGGTGGCCATTTGATCATTTGATGTGGCAGACAGAGCTCATTATTTCACAGATATGCATGTTACGTTATTACGCAAATGTGCATGTCCTCCTCCCCCACTCAGTGAGCCCTCTGCACGCTCTTGGGGTGGGGACGGCGCCAAAGCAGCAGATCACACCTTCAGGCCAGCTTGCAATGGGAGTTGCTATGATCCATGCAACTTCTTGCTTTTTCTCCCCTCCTTCTCTCCCCCACACACTTTCATTGGCTGGGAATAAATCATCCACAGTCCTCCTGTCCTGTCAGCTGCTTCCCAGAGAGGGGAATAACAGGAGGCATCCCTGTTTTGAGCAGGCTGCTGGTTCCCAGTTCTGACTGGATCCCCCTTCTAATGGGGGAGCTCTATGCCCCCCGTTGTTCTGACACGTATCCCAACATCCTGCCCTTCAGCAGCTGTCTAGAGAGAGCACTGGGAAAATGCCCCCTGAAATGTGCTTGGCTGACCCCCACTCAAGCTTCTTGCTGGGGCATTCAGCTTCCAGGGGCAGCATGAGAGGAACCTTTTCTCAGCCCCTTGGCACTCTTTGGAGTTGCATCTGGCTGCCCCAGCGGGAAGGTGGAGTGCCCCGCAGGATGCAGGCAACCAGCCAGTTTCCGAGAAAGCCGAGCCGCCGCCTCCCTTTTCAGTCCTCTTGGTGATCGATACAGGAATTCAGCAGTAATTCCATCAGAGAGACGCCAGGGTCCAACAGCAAGAGCAGCTCCCAGGGGTGAGGTGACTGCTCCAGACCCAAAGCCTTCAGGCTCCAGCCTCACTACATGTCGGCTCATGGTGGGAAACTGAACTTTGAAATCGTTCCGGGCACCAAGGCTATGCCAGTTGGCACAGATGGATGGGGCATCCTTCTCTGAACGAAGGGTTTGTAATCCAGTAGCCTTGCGACTAAGGAACAGCTGGCATGGTCCACTTTGCACTGAGGTCAAGGCCTTTAAAGGAAACAGAGATGTTAGACAACAGATATACCTTTCAGCCCATGTCAGCTGCTAATGTCATTGTAAACAGATGCTTTTTATACCGGTTCCATGGTGTTCCGTCTTCTTCCTTTTGGGGTTGTATAACATCAATTACAATGTTCTTTTTCTTTTGTTTACATAGGACTCGTAAAACATCACATGGATTCAAGGACCATGGCTTTGTGGCAGTAACACTTATATTAATAAGTGTTGAGCTCCAAAAAATCCCCCCCAACTTCTTAGTCTTTGTGTTGTGGTGGGTTGTGCTAGAATCAGGGCCCCAGCGGCTGGACACTGTATAGACACACCAGAGCTTGCACTCTAAACCCTTCCTGTGCCCTCCAAACGGGTACAGGCTGCTCCTGTGTCCAGAAATAGCAGGATGCAGCATAATCGCTTCCTGAGATTCATCAGACCCCAAATGCCAGCGCTTCCTCCCATAACTTGAAAAGGCAAGTTCATTTGTGCTTCTGGCCGAAGCCTTTAAAGCTGTGCTGGCAGGTGAGTGGGTGGCCAGTGAAACGAATCCGTAGTTTCTAAAGAGAATAGTGTGATGTGGAAATATATTAGAGTGAACCCCTGGGAGCTGGGCAAGTTTGTGAGCTTGTCCCTGGAAGCTGAGTTTCTTCTAAGTCTTTCTCTGCCTTCCTTACTGCCTGGGATCCTGCTCGATTCATTCCTTCTTATCAGGAGCTTGGGGAAGGGGGGAGTGAAAGTTGAAGGAAAAAAAGAAGAGGGGGAGGGGGAAGTATGATTATTTTACAACTAGATTTCAGCTGCTGGATGCTTTTAAAGTTCTCTTTTTCTTACTACGGGTCAAGTGGGAAGGAGCCTGGCCTGGGGCTGTTTGAGTGCACCATTCTCCTTTGTCAGCACGTTTGCTGGGTTTGTTTTATTAGCTGGAATACGGAGACCTGGAACCTCAGATCTTCTGTGTGGCTGGTGAGAGAAATAAGCAGAGCTGCCTTATCACGCACATTTAACTGGTTAATACATCTTCAGAGCAAATAATGCAGTCTGTGGGTGAATTGCTTAACCAACCTCATTACTATTGTGCATTTAGCAGCTTGGAGGAAGATAATACCTTTCAGGTTTGACCCAATTTTAGTTTTTGTTGTCATAACCATGGAAAATCGACCTTCAGAGACCCTCAGCAGTGAGCCTGAATAGGAAGTGATTTATAGCAAATATGCTGTGTGGAATACTTAATGCACTTGTGCAGAAAAGTAGACTGCAACCGTCGTCTTAGCCTCCATGATCTCCTGTGAGCAGAGCTTCTCCACTACCTCCATCTGCGAAGGGCCCTGTTTGCCTGGGCGTGTTCTCATTGTGCTGTCCTGAGGTGTGATGCTCTCCATGACTTCTGCAGGAAATGGTCTTCCTGTTTCTGCAGCTCCTCTTCCTGTCTTCTAGTCACTGCCTTTCTCGGGAGAGGGCACTCCAGAGTGGCTCTTGCCAGAACTGGCAGTGGAGGAAAATCTGCTGCACCCTCCTGTTGGAGATCTGGTGGTTGCCCTCACACCTCCCCTGGCATTTGTTCCCATCCCCCAGGTGTGTCTGTCGCCCTTCTTCTTCACCTGTGCCTGCATCACAGACTTCTGCTATGTGATGACAGCTACAGAGAGGACTCCTGCCTTCTGCTCTGCCTGCGGTGTTCCTCTTGGGGGCACGCCAGTCGGGCTGAGTCCCTGGTGACTCCTTTACCTTTGCTCTGTCTGCCATGGCAGCTGGGCATTTGCCATCTGCTGGGGTGTGACGTGGCACCCTCCGTCTCCGTGGGGACAGGGAGGGGAACGAGGCATGGTGGGGCGGGTGGTTCTGTGCTCTCTGATTCCATTCCTGTCCCTGGCTCCGTGTTCCTGCCTGAGCATGGTGGTCCCCAGAGAAGAGTGTCCGGATGCTGCGGTGCGGACAGGCAGCTCTGGGCGGTCAGGGGGGTGGGCCAGTCACGCTGCGAATCCCCAGCACAAGGGAGCATATGCAGTGGTGCTGGGCTCCAGTTCCCTCCTGCTCGGCCTCCAGCCCCACACTGCATTGCAGCCCCAACCCCACCTGGTGTTATGAGGGCCTGAGCGTTTCACCTCGGGAGCCCTGACTGGTGTTGGCAGGACTGTGGGCTTCAGATAGAACTGGGCCCCAGACCAAGCTCGGGGCCCAAACACACTCAGACGCCCAACTGCCCAGCTCCCTGTGGGGGGACAATCCCAAACACCCCCAATCTCCGGTCCTTCGTGGCTCAGGCCCTTGTCCAGTCAGAGTGCCCTGCAGTGGGGTGACCCTTCGCTCCTTGGGGTGGGAGGTCCTCAGGCTGTTTTAATAAAGACCTCACCAGACTAGCAGGTGCCACAGAAATGATGGGCAGAGCCATCCAGGGAAGGGCAGAGCCCACTAGCACCAGGATTTCAGACCAGACACCAATGGGAGGGTACAGCCCCAGAGAGGAGATAAAGGGTGTTTGGCTCTGATTCCTTGCTGAGTCCCTGGGCTGAGTGGGGTGAGGAAGCCGTGTCTGGATTTAACTTCTCCCAGGTGTGTGCTGTGGTATCGCTGCCACCCGAGGTGGTGGTGTGTAGCTGGGACCGAGACACCCGGCCTCTGAGGGGCAATTGTAACACCGCTATCTAAGTCCCGGATAATTGGAGTAAAGCGATTTCGCTGCACTGGCGAGCCCAGCCAGCTCCCGGTGCAGGGACATTCCTCCCGAGGGCTGCAGTGGCAATGGGCTACTGGAGATGTGGGTGGGCAGGTCTTGTTCCTGGGCTTTCTGTGTTGTGCCCGTGCTTTGGGCATCCCTTGGAATGGGCTTACGGCAGGTGCTGTAGTCACGGAACGTAGTGTGGTGTTGGAGTGTTTCCCCAAAGGTCAGCACGACTTGGGTCCAAGATGCAACCCCTCGAGCCTGGAAGCAGTTCTGGGGCCCCAGGGAGCGGTGTGAAGGGGGGAGGCCAGGAGCGGTCCCACTGTGGTGGAGAGGGGGTTGCTGGGATGAACCTCCTCTCAGCAGGGTCTGTAGCAGGGTCCCCATATACTGTGGGGAAGCCTAGACTGTTGTGGAGGAGTGCAGACAATGATCTCCAGGAGCAGGGCTGTGGAGGGTACGGCGGTTGGGGGCAGCTGCATGAGACAGGAGAGTGGGGAGCTGTTTGGCCCCCATTCGGCCCATTTCACCATTTGCACTGGGACAAGGGTGGCTGGGAGGTTGCTCTGGACTGGCTCTGCCCTCTGGTCCAGTTTGACTTTTGTAGCTGAGACTGAGCCACCATGACTTGAAACCACCCACGCCTCCTCTCAGTGAAGCCAAGCGGCATTGATAGCTGAGCTCCAGCTCTTCGGACGTGTGTGAGGGCAGGGAGGCAGTGAGGGGTGCAAGCTCTGGGAGGGGGCTCAGGGCTGGGGGGTTGGGGTACGGGAGGCAGTGAGGGGTGCAGGCTCTGGCCAGGTGGAAACCGGGAGGGTTGGCAACCCTAGTTCAGAGATGCAGCACTTGATACATTCCTTTCAAATAAACAAAACTGCACCCGTCTACTTACAACTGGAACGTTCCCAGAGCACCAGACTTTGACTCCCTGCTCGGGACAAAAGGGTGAGGTATTGGGAACGTTCCCTTTGTCTGTCCTGGTGGGGCATGGTCTGTGTTAGAGAGACAGACACACGGGCACAGCCGGACCAAACCCAGGCCATGCAGCACCTCCCAAATTCCCCTTTCTTACCAGCCTCAGCGGGATCTGTTTTGGGATTGCCAGTGCTTATCTCTGCCCCTTCCTTGGGGTTCTGCTGGCTTTGGTTTGTAGAGCTAATCACAATGTCTTATTGTGCAGTAAAAGTTCGTAGAGGGAGCTGCACCTCCAGGCTTGGCAATAGGCTTCCAGCCCCTCTGTGTTTGCACTGTGTAGGCAGAGGCTTCCTGGTGGGTCTGAACACATTTCTGCACAGGGGGGAGGTTTGCTCTTGTTTAACGAAATGCTCTCCTGTTGGAGATAACTGACTCCCACTGCTCACAGATCATCCCAGCCCCAATTCGCCACCCTCACTGCCCACGCATGGGCTTGCATTAGATCATGGAAGATGCCGAAAAAAGAATCCTATTGTATTTCATCCCGTTTTAAGGTTTGCAGCTTTATTGCCACAGTAGGAGTGACGCAGCAGTGCCTGGAACTTGGCCCTGCATTAAACATGACCGGCATTAACAGTGGTGCTTGTAGGTCTGTTCTACACCACGAGTCTTTGAATAACTAACGAGAACCAATGTCTGGAACCTGAAGCTAAGCAAGGTCAGGTTAGACGTACGAGGTACATTTTTAACAGGGAGGATAATTAACTATTGGAACAGCTTACCTTGGGATGTGGTGGGGTCTCTAGCTCTTGAAGACGAGGTGTTTCTAAGGCCTGGTCTACACGCGGAAATTAGGTTGTTATAACTATGTTTCTCAGGGGTGTGAAAAATCCCCCCCGCCTTGAATGACACAGTTAAACCACCTAACCCCCAGTGTGGACAGTGTTCGGTCGTTGGGAGAGTTCTCCTGTCAGCCTAGGGGCGGTGGCGTAGCTCCGCCGATGGGAGAAGAAGCCCTCCAGTCGGCGTAGGTAGGGTGTTCTCCGAAGCGCTACAGCTACACCACTATCGCGTTGGAAATGTAGATAAGCCCTCAGCCAGCGCCTTGAGCTCTGTCCATGCCAGCACTCCCACTGCACGCCATCGGGGAGCGAGTCTCGGAGCTCTGATACAGAAACGTAGTTCAACTGCACACCTTGTAGAGCAGTGGTCCCCAAACTGGGGGGTGTGCCACTCTAGGGGGGTGCAGAGGAATGCAGGGAGGGGAATGGCAGGGCCCAGGCCAGCCCCCATGGGGGGCCAGGATAGAGCTCCACCCAGCCCCACTCTGTCCCCAGCTCGGCTTCGGGCCCGCTCCCAGCCTTGGCTTCCTGCTCCTGGCCCAGGGTGTGTGTGTGCAGACACATTCCATTACTGGCAAGGGGGGTGGAGAGGAAAAGTTTGGGCCCACCCCACATTTACCGGAGTTCTTTAACAGGCTCAAATGTCGTCCATTGGGCTGTTACCTCCAACTGACAAGCGGCTACATTGGCTTTTTCAAATAGAGGTTAGGTGCCCAGGGCTTGTTGAGCTGAAATGGTCTCTGGGTGCCCTTCCCTGTGTCTGGAAGGCGGGGAAGTTCCTCTTTATTTGCAATAGGACTTTGTTCAGCATGAGCGCCTGCCCTGGGGTTCTCCCCCTTATTTATCAGCTGGCAGAATGTCTGGGAGAGCGGTTCTGGGCACTGGGTTCCGGCTCTCCCTAACCCTGCAGTTGCTGGTATGTGATGTGCATGGAACCTTCTTACCCCAGGGGCTGTCCGTGAGCTCAGAGCCCGGCATATGGGTTTGTGGTTTTCTTGGCGATTAACAGCAGCTCTGTGAGATACTGACAAGAAAAGCTTGATGTTGATCAAAACCTCTTCTAAAAATCCCAAACAGTTGAATCCCTGTTTAACCCTGAACTCAGAGCTAGTTTCTTGTAACTTAAAATTAATCGGAGGGAGAGGGAAGAGGAGCCACAAACAGATTAATTTAAGGGAGAACAGCAAATGGGCTTCTCTGCAGAGTGGTTTAGAAAATTGGGCCATGACAAATTGACTTCAAAGGTGGATCTGATGGAGGAGGCTGGATGAGAGGCATGGAGTGCGGGGGCGGGGGGAGGAGTGAGCTTTGGTGAAGCTGGAAGCTCTGCATGTTAATCAGGAGTAGGCAGACTAAAGAGGGGGTGTAGTTAGGTGAAGGGGAATTCCAGTGAGTTTGGGCAGGTCAGAGCTTTCTGTTGTTGGTACCAAGTTACTTCTACTTACTACTTTGTTCTTTCTCTGGATTGTGTGTCGTGTTCTGCAGTGGGATGGAAACATTAACACTTTCGCAGTGGAGCTGGCTTTGTGCCCTGCAGGGCTGGAGAACTTCATGAGGTTCTTCACCCCTGGGAAGGCAGCAGCCTACTCTGCCCAGTGTCCTTGTGCTGAGTTTTGATAGAATGCTGGGGCAGGAACCCTGGCGCAAAATCCAGGGTCTGTGTTTGAGTCTTTCAGTCCAACCCCCCGTGTGTTATGTCATGGGCACAGCTTGTGTGGGTTATTCAGTCTGTGATAGCACACTCAGGAGAGGACTGGTGCTGTTTGGTGAATCTGCCCCCAGCCCAGGGAAAAGAGGCTGCCCGGGTTCAGTGACAGTGGTGGATTTTGATGCTGCCAGGCAGGGATCATAGAATCTCAGGGTTGGAAGGGACCTTAGGAGATCATCTAGTCCAACCCCCTGCTCAAAGCAGGACCAATCCCCAATTTTTGCCCCAGATCCCCAAATGGCCCCCTCAAGGATTGAACTCACAACCCTGGGTTTAGCAGGCCAATGCTCAAACTGAGCTATCCCTGCCCCCCATGAATGGGTGACTGAGCTTAGAGCAGGAGATGGTTGTTAATTAGTGAGGGCTTAGAAAGGGCTCTGTGTGGGGAGCAGGGTTGGGAGTTCCTGCTGTAACCTTTCACCCTAGCTAATTAGTTATTGTAAAGCAGAGAAAGGCTTCAGGATCAGGATAGCTCCGTTCCCTCCACTGACAGGCTTAGCATCACCCCTGCTGCCTCCCTCCTGTCTGCAGGGCCCCGTGGCCACAGCGCGCTCTGGGAGCAAGTCCCTGTTCGTGTGAAGAGACCCTGCGACTGAATTGTGCAGCAGGATCGCAGGGCAGGGGACGTTCTGGGATTTGAACACTGAGAAGAAATACATGAATTTGCTGCTTTGTTCTCATTCTGGGAAAGCACCTGTGAGCTTCCAAGTTAGCTGGTTTCTTCATTACAGCACATACTAAACCACTGTAGGGCTGGAGCAAGCTATGGGGAGAGAAAGAGCAGCCTGTCAGGTTGGTGGATAACCAGTGCATGTAGCAGGGGTAGGGCTGGCTGCCGGAGGCAGTGTTAACTAATGGTGGGAACAGAGAGCCAGGAGTCGTGGGTTCCATTCCAAGCTCTGCCAGTGACTTTATAACCTCAGCCCAGTCGCTGCCCCTCTCCCTGCACTAGTCCCCTAGGCTCCTGTCTTTCAGTGGGAGGCTAGCTGTGTGTAAACTGCTTTAACCCCTCTGAAGCAGGATGCTCTTACAGCAGGTACTGCCTGTTGTTCCCTTCCCTGGCTGTGTGCAGGCCAGCCCATGCTCTGTCTGGGAATGGGCAGATGGATTTTACTTGCTGATGACTTTGTAAACAGCTGTTCCTAGAGTGGCTGATGGGAATCTGCCCGTGACTGTCATGGCAGCCGATGAGTCGTGCCGTGGGGATAACAGGATGTGAGCCCACTGTGGTGTCCGCCTTGCCTTTGCTATTGCAGGCTCCGTGCTGCTGTCCGTGGGGGTGGGAATTCTAGAACTGCCCTCCGTTTGGTGGTTGCTGGAGAAGTGAGCTGAGCGGTCTGGCCATCTTCTGTTGGAGTCTCCGTCTGAGCAGGCTCTTTCCAGTGGCCCTGGTGTCTGGCCTACCACCCGCAGCCGGAGGGCCAGCATCTCTGTCCAGGCTCCCCTCTGCTCCTGACGGTGTATCCCTGTTTTCGTTTTGCCTGTGCCTCCGGCTCTTCCTTCCAGGCTCCCTAGAGGTCTGGGGCCCTGTCTCCTTGGCTCCTGGGGGCTGGGGAAGAGCCCTGAGGTCACAGCACCCTGTCTGTGTTTTGTTGCTTTGGGGAAGGGTGGCGATTCTTTCTTTGGGTTTGTGTGTGCGCGTGGTGTGGAACGGGTCTGGGGGGCCCGTTGCTGCATGTGAGAGTGCATAGGGCAGGCAGCTTCTAACACCACCCCCATGCAGCCAAGTAAGTGCCGCTTCCCAAGCCAGACCCCGTCCTAGCTGGGGCGGGGAGGACACGGAGCCTGGCAGCTGGGGATGGAGAGACATGAAGAGCAAAGCTGCCCCCACTCAGAAAGTGAGTTTGTTCCCTTCTGCTGCCCAGCACTTCCGTGTCCCACTGCCTCCGGCCAGGAGCTGGGCCGGTGCCGGCACTAGGGGCTGCGTCGCTTCGCTCTGGCCATATGGAACCTCCACGGCCTGAGGTTACTTCAATTACCGAGCCCCTCCGGTTCCCAGTCAGAGGTTTAATTATTGAGCCGGGGAACGCGATTGTGCATAGCAGGCCACACGCTGCTCTTCAGGACTGCGCCAGTCTCCCGGGGGGTGCCTCAGCCCAGGCCAACAGCTCAGCTGCTGCGGGAGGAAGAAGGGAAGAATCCCAGCAGTCCCGTGCGTGGTACATCGGCTGGTTAAGGATTGGGGTGCTGCACAGGCTTGCGGGTAGCTCCTTCCGGCCAGCACACGTGCTTCAGCCCTACTTTTCCTACTCCTGTTATGGACCGTGAGGGGTGAATCCCACAGAACTGATCCCTGCCTATTCCTGGGAGTGGGGGGTTCTACTCTGGCAGCTGTGTTAGGGTCTTCTGGGGAAGGAGGCTGCCTTCTGGACCTGCTGAACAGCTGGCACTGTGCATGATGAACAATTTCCACCCAGGGCAACACCTGCTCCCATTACCCTGCCCTTTGCCCTTGCAACGCTGGGGGCAGGAGAGTGAGCCGTGCAGCTCTGGGGGAAGAAGGGAGCTGTTCTGCCAGCATCTCCTCTGAGATGGCAGAAGCAGTACTGTGCATGGTGTTTGGATTCCACTGCCCTCCTTTGCGTCTGCCCCCTGGCTGGAGTTTGACGCTTCCCTCTCTCTTCCCTTCCTCCAGTGCTACAGCAGGCAGTGCGAGAGGGGCACTGTCACGCTCCTGTGCCAGATGGAAAGTGACAGCCCCCATATGAGCACTGACCGGGTTCATTTCCTGGGCTCCCTGATGAGATGGGTGCTCGGGGAGCTGCCCACTTCACCGGTTCTGTGGCCCTGGCGCTTTGCAGCCTGGCCTCCCGGCAGGTGTTTCCCTGGGTGAACTTAGCTGGCATTGCTGCAGAGCCCATCCCCATCCCAGGTGCTCCAGGCTCCCTTTCCGCTTTTCTTCTAGTTGAAAGCTGGAGGGTTACTTGTGAGCTGCGCCACTGCGGGCATTTTTTTCTCCTCTCCTTGCTTTTTAACGAGCCAACCTTGGAGGACCTTGAGAGGCTCCTGCAGCTTTTCTGTGACTTATCTTCTGGCCTCTGCCCCCTATTCCGCCAAGGGGATAAATCTCGGCTTTCAGCTTGAAGCTGGAGCATTGAGCCTGTCCCACCGAGCGATGCGGTCTCCATAATTCACAGGTGGGGGGTGGGGGCACTGCATGGCTGAGGTCATGGGGGGGATGTATTCCATTCAGCGCTGTGATGGATGGTCTTCCTAGTGAGGAGTAAGGGAAAAAGTCCCATTATAATAGGGGACAAGCTGTTACATTATTTTCCATTCCATTGGGGTTGCGAAAAACAAAACAAACCTGTCGCGATCAATGTGGGACGAAGCTGCGGCTTGCAAAGAAAGGAGGGGGAGTGGGCAGGCAGAGGGATTTAAAAATGTTATGCCTTTTTCTGGTGTCCGCAGCACAGCCAAGAATCCCCCAAACACTGCTCTGTGGGACATCCTCCCACACATACAGCCCAAGAGAGCCATTCATACTCTACAAAGGGAGGAACTGCCCTGGTACTTGCACTCCTGGGGCTGGCTGAGCTAGGGAGCAGGGTACTGCTCCTCCCTTTCAGACCTGGTGGCTGAGCCAGAGATGTTAGTGCAGGGAATGTCAAGCCCCCAGACTCATGCAGGCCTGTGCTTGGAATGAAGCGTCTGCTGTTAACCTGCTTTGTGCCCAGGGACAGCAGGGTAGGGGCAAAATGTGCTTCTTCAGGGCTGCCTATGTAGCAGGGTTGTCTAGGGCATCATGTGTCTCTTTCCTTTCACTAATGTGACCACACGTGCCAGAAGCCCCCGACTCTTCCCATTCACAGGGGGAGCTTAGGTTCCTGGCTTCTTAATGCTGTGTTGTAGCCAGGGGTGAGTGGCCAGGAGCAGCAAGTGGCCAGGGCTGCGACAGGAGGCACCTGTGGTTTGCACTTAGATCATCTGAGGTACAAGCTTAAAGATGACGCTAGGCTTTGCCTGGGACCATCCTGTAGGGCAAGAAAAGGCCCACGATCTCAAGGGGTGGAAGTGTCCCTGGGTAGATGGGGCTGTTGCATTTCTGCTCACAGGCCAATGCAAGTGGGTTTCAGAGAGGTTTGCTACCCATGAGGCACTCATATTCTAATAATAATAAAAGAGACTTAACTAAGTCTGTGTTGCCACATGGAAACTGTGCCATTTAGAAACAATTGAGCTTTTCTGCCCTCTGCATCCTCCTTCCTTCTTTATTATTGATAAGGACACTGGAATGGGAACAGGATCTGGAGTTTTCCCTCTCTTTCTTTCAGGTTCAGAAGTTGCCACGGAGACCCTGACGGCTCTTGCCTCCAACTCTGAGGGCCAGCAAAGTTCGTGAATTAATCGCACCAGATCCACAGTGCCTCAGTGAGAGGTGCCCCTCTTTGGAGGTGAGACTCTTCTGCTGAGCAGAATGGAGGTGGGGGAGGCTGGGTGTTCTACAGCTGGGACATGAGATTTTGCCCTCCAGGTGCTGTGGGGGGGCAGGGGTGTGTGTGCTGCACTGCCCTTGGAAATCTTACACAAGGGGGACTTCACATCCACGTTTGTGCAGGTGCCCTGGTTCCAGCCCCTTGTGAAGGGAGCTGGACAGTGGGAACCTTCAGGGGAAAGACTGCAGGAAGGATCCGGCCCATGAGACAGTGTTTGGGTCCTGGTGGGAGGATGAGACATGAGGGCACACCTGGGGGGCATTTATCCTGCTGGCTGCTGTCTCCCCAGCTGTGCAGCGCAGGGTGTAGTGTGAGAGTTGTAGAGAGTTCTCAGCCTGGGGAGAAGCTTTGTTCCAAGTACAAGCCTGGATAATCTTACTGAGAGAAAGGAGGAATTACCAAGGTGCAGGCATGCACCCATACGCAAACACCCCTGCACCATCACGCACAAATGTGCATGTGACATCACATACACACTGCAAAACTAACGTTCTATGTCCACAACCCAGCTGTGAGATCCACTATCAAATACTGTCTCTGTTCCCTGTGGCCTAGCTCCCCCCAACTTCCCTGTGTGTCTGTGGAAATACGTATATATCCCCTTCTCACTGTGGTATCCCCCCTCACCTTAATTCATCTCCCCTCTCCAATTCATTGCTCAGTTACACCAGTGTAATGAGATTGATTTAAATTCACACCTTAGGTTACACTAATGCTACATTCTCCCCTAGACCAGCCCTCAGTATCTTTCTTTCCAGCCTTAAGTACAGCAATGAAGTGCAGCTGCCTCCTGGGAGGATTGTGGTGTGGCCAGGCAGGCTTCTGACCTACTGGTTGGGGTGGAGCAGGATCACAGATGGAGCAAGGCCAGGTGGAACGGTCTCTGGAAGTTATGTGACTTTGGGAGCACTGACCTCAGCTGGTGGCAGATGGAAAAGATGCCTAATGCTAACAAGGAGTTTTCTGTCCATTTTCATTATCTTTAGTGGAGCAGAATTGGTTGCCCCTCCCCTCTGCCCCCAGTTGCAAAGACTTGTTTCACAGTCCACCCCGAGAGCTGATGCTGGGCCTGTGCCACGTCTTGGGCGGGTTTTCCAGAACTGTCTGAATTGTTTGCTCGGGGCGACCTATTGCACATGCAGAAGGACCCTTTTGCTCCACTGTGCCTGTTTGTCCATGATGCAAACCATGCATCCGGGTTTGGAAATGTGGCCTTTCCTTACAGGATCTGATCTGGAGAGCTGGCTGTAAGGACCTCTTAGATGCGGAAGTGGCTATGCCTTTAGTGCCCCCGCTGCTCCCCCGAAAAAAGTGTGTCTTTACTTGGAGATTGTGATCTGTTTTAAAATCCTAGCTGAGACCAGGCACTGTAGTTTTTACCTTGACGTAGCTAGTCGCAGCCAACCCCAGGTTAAAGAAAAAAATCTCGTGTAGACATCTCCTCGGAAGGGCCAAAGCCAGACCTGATGGCTCTGTTCCATCACAGCTGTGTAACCTTTTAGCAGCAGGAGTTAGTGGTCCCTTTGGTTTTTGGGAGGTGGGAACAGCCTGGCCCTCCCCAGCTAGCCTGCTGCTGTGTGTCCGGGGAGCGAGAGGCTCGGCAGGCTGGCTATTGTGCATCTCTCTGCCTTGCACTGGCTGCTTTTTGCACGTTAATTTCTCCGTTCTTTTATCCATCTCAAGTGCATGCCCTGAAATTGTAAAATAAGGAACAAGATTTTGAGAATCTTCATCCCTGCGCTGGGGGCAGAGGTCGTCCTGAGAGATGGATTAAAGAGAAGCCTTGCCTCTATGAAGAGGCGGCTCAGGCATATTTCCCTAGCTGCATTAATCAGTTTGAAGGGAGCAAAGGAAGCTGAGCTCTGTATATCACCTTGAAGCTTTTTCATCTTTTAACAAACTTTGGGTGGATGATATTGCTCATGCAAGTGAGGTTCTGATCACGCTGGCTGCAAGCAGGCGTCGTGTGGGCAGGCATTATTATGCAAGCTTCCCACACGCAACTCTGCCAGTGCACCTCGGACCAGAACAGCAGCACTCTGCTATTCCAGCCCTAACCCCCACTCTTACTCTGCCGGTACACTGCAGTCCTCTCTTGGAGCCCTGCTAGCTATTGTGGTCCAAGGGTACCCCACACACAGCTCTGTTGATGCACCTCAGTCCTGGCTTGTAGCATCCCTGTTCTTGCAGGCGTGAGTGTCTCCTGAGCACAGGCTGCCAGTCATTCTGAGAGTGGAGGTGGTCTCAGTCATTGGGCAAAGGGAGTAGGCTCAGATCACCAGACTTGCATCCCATGGAGGTGGAAGCCTAGAGCAGAGGGTGCTCAGACTTTTTCACCCAGGGAGCACATCTGAGGGCTGGTCTGCACACGACCTGGCATCCCAAGAATGAAATGGATTTTAGCTCGCACCACATGGTGTTTCCATGCCAGTCTCTTGCGGTCACTCTTGGCCCAATATAAATCTCTTTTGTTGACTTAGCTTGTGTCGGGTTTTTTTACCCACTTAAGCAACGCTGAAATAGGTCACTTCTGTTCCAGAATAAGTTAGTGGCTGAGCTATTTTGGTTCCATTTGGTGTGTAGGGGGCAGCCTTTGTTTGAGTGTCTTGTGGGCACATCCCCTCCCATTGGCCATCCAATGGACTCCCCTCTCCTCCAGTTTACAGTCACATCATAACCCGGGGGAAGTGTTTGATGTACATTTAGCTTCTCTTACTGTGATTCAGGCTAGGTAGTCACTGCAACAATAGGTGTGTATTTGACATCCAGTGAGCTCTCCCCAGTGGAGGCAAGGTACAAGTAGTTGTTACCTCCATGTAGTCAAGGTTAACATCCCAGGTGGGGAGTATAGGGTTGATCTCAACTACATTGAGGTAAAATCAACCTGTGCCTGGGCTTCTCTGGTTTTTTCCATTGAGTCAAAACATCTCTGTTCTTGTGGTGAAGCCATAGCCTTAGCCACTGGAAACAAGGAGAAGGAGCCGGTCGCGTGTGGCCAGTCAGGCCTCCATGGTCCACAGTCTGGAAACCTCTGGGCTAGAGCGTTACACCCTATTACTCTCCAAACCCCTAGCATCTCCCCACCCACGTTTTCTCTGTCTTGTTTTCCTTGCTGTCCTTCAACTTCCTCTCATGTGGGGGGCGGAGGGGCTTGTTGTCGCTTTAGGCCTTGCAAGAGGGCATTGGTTTCCAAGCCACAAACTTCAAGAGAGGATGCTGGGTACTTTGCATGAAGATTGGGTTAATGGGATGGAGAAGAGGCCTGGATCAAGGGGAGAACACAGTGTAACTTAGCTTCTGCAGATATACTTTCTGTCAGCCTGAAATCTGATGGAACCCCCCGGGAAGAAAGTGCTTCTTAAAGGAAAAAACATCTAAAAGGGGAGCCCTTGAGGTGCTTTTGTTCCAGTGAGTGGGAGTGCTAGATCCGCTTAGACATGAAAGGCTATGCAGCTCCATCCCCAAAGTGGCTGGTGAGGTTGCAGAGAGGAGGAGGAGGAGGGAGAGGAGGAAGGTGTGAGCAGCTGCAAAGAGAGATCATCCTATGAACGACTGCCAAAGGTATTACCCCATCCCTCCCTCCCCCCCAGCTCCTCCCCCTTCTTCAAGAAAGTAAATCAGGTCACGCTTGAAAGTCAGTTTCTTGGCTGTGGATTTAATTTAGCTTTTCCAGGCTAGTTATCATATAATAAATTCCAGGAGATTTATAGAAAACATGGCCAGGGAGGCTTAGCCCCTATGTAACAAGATTTATGTCTATTTCCTACTGTAGTGCAACTTCAGTGAACACCCTGTGTTCCCAGGGTCGCGGAGGAGGCTGAGTGTGCAGACTGGATAGCGGGCAGCTGCCTTCCTCCTCTGACCTGCCAGCCTGTAAGATGGAGTCCAAAGCAGTGCTGCTGCTAGTGCAGAATGCGCTGGTGAGACCAGCCAGTCCTGTGCGCATGCAGGCCAGGCCTCCTAAGAGAGGGGCAGTGTCTCCTCCACACACCTCCTCCAGAGTCACTGAGCCAAAGGGCTTGGCCTTGAGGTGCTGTCTGCTCAAGGGAATATCCCCCAATGGAATGACCAGCCAGCCCAACACCCTGGGATGAAATTTAGTAGTGCAAAGTCATGCCCTATAATAAGACTTTCTGCTATAAGCTGTGGGGTTTTCAGTTGGAAACAGCAGAGCAGGAGAAAGACCTGGGTGTACTTGTCAATCACAGGAGGACCAGTGCAGCTGTGAGAAAGGTAAATGTGATCCTAGGATGTAAGAGCTCGGTATTTCCAGTACAGGTAGGGAAGGGTTAATGCCATTGCACAAGGCACTGGCAAGATCTCACCTGCAATACAGTGTGCACGTCTCGCCCCCTCCGTTCCAGAAAGCTGAATTCAGAGTGGAGCAGGTGCAGAGAAGGGCTGCTAGGATGATCGGGGGAGTGGAGAGCTGAGCTGACCGGAGGAGACTAAGGGAGCTTGGCTTGTGCAGCCTAGCAAAGGGGGGGGATTGGAGGGGATCGGATTGCTCTCTATAAACACGTTGGGGGTAAACCCCAGGGCGGGGGGATCCAGTCAGGGTCTGAGTGGAAGCTGGCTCACACCCTTAGCTGTGGAGCCTCAACGACAGGTCCAAAATGCACAGCTCATAACTACCTGCAGTGGGGCCAAATGTCCATGAGCGAGTGGCCGCCGTGCGGTGTGAGTCAGCACTGCGATGGGATGGTTCTGAGGGGTGGTGGTGTGTTTGAGGCTATTGGGATGGTTTGGGAAGTAATGGAAGTCAGCCAAATGGCTGAGACTGCAGGTGTGTTGCCCCTCTGCTCACCAGATGGAGTGGTCAGAGAAGCCGTCTGCTTCTGTCTCAAGTTGTCTCTGCTGCACTCAGGGTTCAGGCTCTGTGCCTCTCTTTGCAGAGGGGCAGCAGAGAGAATTAGACAAGCTTTTTCTTTTCTTTTCTGCTGGTGATTTATGATGTTTGTAATGTGATGGCAGATATATGGCTGGGAGAGTACCAGCTCGGCGCAGAGGGCGCTGCCAGCCATGCTCCCTGCGTGCTCTCACTGCTAAAGCCGCCCAATTAGTGTCTATTAGTCACTTGGTGTGTTAAAGCATTAAGAACAATTAAGGGTGAGAAGAGTTTCCAGATGCAGCGTTAAGCACTAGAGCTGGGAGCTGGCAGCTCTGCTGGCTGCTCCCGTATGGAAACAATCGCACAGTACAACAGGAATCACCAATGGGACCACAAAGGCGGATCCACAGGCTGGAGTGCCGGCCCGGTGCAGGATCCCTGGACTACGAATATTCAGGGCACCACAGACCTGTGCAGGACACAGAGATGTGAGAATCCCTTGCTCTAGCATTGCCAAAGCACTCTGTTCCACTGGATAAGACACAGGACTCCTGGGTTCTGTTTTCACCTCTGGTACTGATTCACCATGTCTCCTTGGGCAAATCACTTTCCCTCTGTGTACAGTAGAGAGAATGGTGCAGTGATCTATGGATGAAAAGTGCAAAGAACTGATTATTACTACTGCTCACAAAGGATAGCTAGTGCTGCTGGTTCGCTCATCAGAAGGTGTATTTCACAGCTGCGACAGCACAGCCGTGACACGTGACAGTAG
>JAVFKX010000148.1:0-37225 GCA_033296515.1 Macrochelys suwanniensis | reverse complement strand
TCAACTCTGGGTTTATCAGGCCAATGCTCAAACCACTAAGCTATCCCTCAATCTGTGCAGGCAGAACTCCAAACCAGCAGAAGAAATGCTGATATATATGCCAAATTTGCACCAGGCACGGTGGACATAGGCTACACCAGGGACACACAGCAGTACCACGTGAAAGTTAAGGAGCTCAGACAAGCCTACCACAAGACAAGGAAGCAAATGGTTGCTCTGGATCAGAGCTCCATACATGGCACTTCTATGATCAGATGCATGCCATTCTAGGGGGGGACCCTACCAGTACCCCACTACTGTCTGTGGACACCTGCAAGGGGGAAGTCTTATGCAACATGGAGGAGGATTTTGTGGACGAGGAAGAGGAGAGGAGGAGAATGCGCAGCAGGCAAGCAGAGAATCCGTTCTCCCCAGCAGCCAGGACCTTTTCATCACTCTGGAGTCAATACCCTCCCAGGGTGAATTGTTGCCGGACTCTGAAGCCGGAGAAGGCACCTCAGGTGAGTGCACATTTGTAACTACACTACAGGGTTAAAAGCAATTGTATTTAATGTTTGATTTGCCCTGAAGACTTGGGATGCATTCGCGGCTAGTACAGCTACTGGAAAAGTCTGTTAATGTGTCTGGGGATGGAGCGGGAATCCTCCAGGGACATCTCCGTGAAGCTCTCCTGGAGGTTCTCTGAAAGCCTTTGCAGAAGGTGTCTGTGGAGGGCTGCCTTATTCTGTCCTCCACGGTAGGACACTTTATCACACCAAGCCAGTGGCAAGTGGTCTGGAATCATTGCAGCACAAAGCATGGCAGCGAATGCTCCTGGGTTTTGGTCACATTCATGCAACATTCGGTCTTTATCTTTCTGTGTCAGGCGTAGGAGAGTGATATCATTCATGGTCACCTGGTTGAAATAGGGGAATTTTTGTAAGGGAACAGTAAAAAGACCCTGTTCATGCTGGGCTGTTTGCACTTAGCTAAAAGGGATCTTCCCAGAGAATAGCCACGTGTTGGGGGGAGGGGTGTGCTGCACATCCACCCCAAAACTGCAGCCCCCCCTTTTAAATGGCAAACCCAATTGGCATTGCTTGCTATGGGAAAGGGGAGTGCTGCAGTTTGAAACCATTCCCACATGTTATGAAGGCGGAAGAAGCCAACCCTTTGGCTTACCATGGCTGCCTGGAAACCGAATTCTGTTGCCCAGCCATGTGTGTTGTGTCACCATACCAGCAGGTGCTCAATATAAAAAGCAAAATGCGACCTTGTACCTAAAACACATGTGCTGTCTGCTGTGAATTGCTTGATTCACTGTGAAAGAGTCTCCCTTTTGTTCTCAGAAATGTATCTTAAATTTTACTCTCCCTTTTCATCTCCCCTGCAGATGCAAATGTTTCTATGCTCCCCATATCATCTCCGTCCCTGGGATTATCACAGATTAGAAGGCGAAAAAACCACACTCGCAATGACGTTTTCAGAGCTCAAGCAATCATCCCACACTCATAGGCACAGCTGACTGCATGGAGGCATTCGGTGGCAGAGGCCAGGAAAACATTCAGTGAGCGTGATTGTAACACGCAGGAGGAGATGCTGAGGCTAATGGGGGAGCAAACGGACATGATGAGGCATCTGGTGGAGCTGCAGGAAAGGCAGCTAGACTACAGAGCCCTGCTGCAGCCATTGTATAACCACCTGCCCTCCTCGCCAAGTTCCATATCCTCCTCACCCAGACCCCCAAGAACGCAGGGGGTGGGGGAGGGGGAGGGAGAGGGAGGGAGGCTCCGGGCACCCAGCCACTCAATTTCACAAAATGGCCCAAGCAACAGAAGGCTGTCATTCAAAGAGCTTTGATTTGTAGTTTGGCTACAATAAGCAATGTGACCTTGTCCTTCACTCCTCCCCAACCCCACCTGGGCTACCTTGTTAGTGATCTTATTTTTAAAAAAAAGAAAAGAAAGAATGAATGGATTCAGAGCAATAGGGACTTTATTTCCTGTGCCAGCTGTGGTCGAAGCAGGGAGGGGGGATTGGCTTACAGGGAAGTACATTCACCAAAGGGGGCGGCTTTACATCAAGGACAAACACACACAACTGTCACACCATTGCCTGGTCAGTCATGAAACTGTTTTTCACAGCCTCTCTGATGTGCAGCGCACCTCGGTGTGCTCTTCTAATGGCCTTGGTGTCTGGCTGCTCAAAATTGGCCGCCAGGCGATTTGCCTCAATCTCCCACCCCGCCATAAGCGTCTCCCCCTTACTCTCACGGGTATTATGGAGCACACAGCAAGCAGCAATAACAATGGGAATACTGGTTGTGCTGAGGTCTAACCTACTCAGCAAACAGTGCCAACGCCCTTTGAAACTTCCAAAGGCACATTCTACCACCATTCTGCACTTGCTCAGCCTATAGTTGAACTGCTCCTTACTACTGTCCAGGGTGCCTGTGTATGGCTTCATGAGCCATGGGAGCAAGGGGTCGGCTGGGTCCCCAAGGATAACTATTGGCATTTCAACATCCCAAACGGTAATTTTATGGTCTGGGAAGAAAGTCCCTTCTTGCAGCTTTTTGAACAGCCCTGAGTTCCGAAAGATGCGCGTGTCATGCACCTTTCCCGGCCATCCCACATTGATGTCGGTGAAATGTCCCTTGTGATCCACCAGTGCTTGCAACACCATCGGGAAATCCCGCTTGCGATTTATGTACTGTTTGGCAAGGCGGTCCGGTGCCAAGATAGGGATATGCGTTCAGTCTATCACCCCACCACAGTTAGGGAATCCCATTGCAGCAAAGCCATCCACTATGACCTGCACATTTCCCAGCGTCACTACCCTTGTTAGCACAAGGTTATTGATTCCCCTGGCTACTTGGATCACAGCAGCCCCCACAGTAGTTTTGCCCACTCCAAATTGATTCCCGACTGTCAGGTGTTGCAAGCTTCCACAGGGCTATCGCCACTCGCTTCTCAACTGTCAGGGTAGGTCTCAGCTTGGTATTTCTGCACTTCAGGGTGGGGGAAAGCAACTCCCAAAGTTCCATGAAAGTGGCCTTATGCATACGAAAGTTTTGCAGCCACTGGGAATCATCCCATACCCGCAACACTATGCGGTCCCATCAGTCTGTGCTTGTTTGCTGGGCCCAGAATCGGCGTTCCACTGTATCAACATGGCCCAATGATGCTATGTGCCAATTGCCACACCCTGTGCTTTCAGGAACATCTGTGTCCATGTTAGAGCCGTAACTAGGAATTTCTGTGCCCGAGGCAGGGGCGCAGAAATTCCTAGGGGCTTACCCTCCGCCGAATTGCTGCCGAAGCCGCAGCACCGGCAGACGTCTTGCAGGCAAGCGGAAGCGGCTTCGGTGGCAGGGCGGAAGTGCTGCTACCTGCTGCCAAAGCCACTTCCGCTTACCTGCGGGAGCTCCGCTGGTGCCGCGGCTTCGGTGGCAATTCGGTGGAGGGGGGCCTCCTGCACGCACACCGGCGGACCACCCGTAGGTAAGCTGGGGCGGCTTCGGCGGCGGGGGAGGACGGGCGCGCCCCTGGCAGCAGGTTTTTACGCCCCTGCCAGCAGTGCGTCCCGAGGCGAGTGCCTCACTCGCCTCGCCCTCATTACGGCCCTGGTCCATGTCCTCCTCACAATCTTCCTCGTGCTGGCGGCTCCTAGTCAGGCTCTGCACGTACTGCAGGATAATGCGCAAAGTGTTTGCAATGTTCACAACAGCAGTGCGCAGCTGAACGGGCTCCCTGCTTGCCGTGCTATGGTGTCTGCACGGGTAACCCAGGAAAAAAGGCACAAAACGATTGTTTTCTGTTGCTTTCAAGGAAGGAGGGAAGGAAGGAGGAGACTGATGACATGTACCCCAAACCACCCGTGACAATGTTTTTGCCCAATCAGGATTTGGGAGCTTAACCCAGCATTTCAATGGGCACCAGGGACTGTGGGATAGCTTCCCACAGTGCACCACTCTGTGAGTTGATGCTAGCCATGGTATTGAGGATGCACGCCGCTGACCTACTGCGCTTAGTGGGGACATGCACCATTGACTGCATAAAATCGCTTTCTAAAGAGCGACTTCTGTAAAATCGACCTAACTTTGTAGTGTAGACAAGAAATATTCTTTGAACACGGGGGCTGGAACTCAGGGGCCTGGGGGTGCAGGTACGGCAGCACCCCCGCTTTGAAGTGGTTTCCACCCTACACAGGGTGTCCAGCACCCCCACTATAACATTGGTCCAATACCCGCCTTTGCATAAGGGATGGGACTCAGCCACCAACAACCAGGGAACCGACTTCACCCCGTCTCTCCCCTAGTGGCTCCCTCTGCAACTCGCTCCCCCTACCGAGGTGAGTAAGGGTTAAACCCACCGAGCTCAGAGTCCTCCACATCCTAGACACGCCCAGGAATTACGGGGGGCGGGGCGGGCTCAGGGAGGGACCTTCTCGTGCCAGCCGCAGAGACCTGGGAGCCGAGCCCGGCCCGAGCGGCGCGTGCGGGAGCGAGCCCCCTCTGCAGGCTGCAGCCCCAGCGCCCGGGGCGGTGAGCGGGGCCCGGGGAGGCGCAGCCAGAGGCGCCCGCGGAGGGAGGGAAACAGCCGCAGAGGCTACAAATCGCAGCCTGGGGAAGAAGGGGGCGGGGTCAGAATAGAACCGCGCCTGCGACCGGAAAGACCCCCCCCCTCCCCCGAGAGACCGACCGAGCCCCCCCCCCCCTCTCTGATGGGGCAGGCGGTACCTTGCCCCGGGGAGGTGCCGGGTTCTTCCCCCTTCCCGCAGAGCCGGCACCGGCCGGGGCTGGAGGCGGGGCCTTTCGGACAGTTCCTCCGGCCCGTGCTCCTGGGGCTGGGACCAGCCTGCTCGGGAGACCGGGTTCGGGGCCGGGCTGGGGCCGCTGCACACCCTGGCGATGGGAGGTGCGGGGGGAGGCTGCACTGAGCCCGTGGGTACCGGTGGGGGTGGGAGGTTCCTTCTGTGACTGCCCCATTGTGCAGAGTGTTGGGGATTCAACCAGAACTAGAAGCCTGGGCTCCTACTGCCTGAGCAACAGCTCTCTGGCTGGGGCTCCCAGGGGCTGTCTGGGGGCAACTAAAACCTGCAGCCCGGCTGTTCCAGCTAATGTGCCTCAGCCCAGGGGCAGTTTAATTGCGGTGCAGACATTTAGGCTCCTGCTGGAGCCTGGGCTTTAGGACCATGCTCTGTGTAGCTCAAGAACAAATAAAGTTGGTCCAGTCAGAGATGTTACCTCCCCCACCTTGTCTCTGTAATATCCTGGGACCACACGGCTACAACACTGTAACCCTAGTTCCCGCCCAAGAAAGAAGGCAAGCCCTAGGAGGGAGCGACTGGGGAGTGAACCAACCCTGTACTCACCCCCACAATGTTGCCCCAGTGTCCCACTATGACCCTGCAATAGTGGTTCCAGCAGGGTCCAATGGGGCTGAGTGGGCCCAGTGTCCTGCTCTGGACATTTCATCATGGCTGGAGGGGCTGCAGTGCTACTCAGGTTTGGTCTGCTCAGCCCCACAGCATAGTGACAGAGGGGCAGGTGTGCAGGCTCAATGTAAGTGGGGCTGTGACCTGATGCTTCAGGTTGCTGAAGTTTGGCCGGCCTGAGCCATCATGACAGAGGGTCAGGAGGATGACACCTCAGCAGTGGTGCAACTCTTTATGCCAGGATACAACACCCACAACAGGGGGCCAGGCCCAGCTTCTGGAGCCCCCAGTGTGGGGGGAGTCACAGACACAGAAAACACTGTCCATTTCTTTACACTATGACAAACCTGCACCCATAATAATGGTACAAACTTTCAAACCTCCCAGGCCTTCTCAGTTGCGTGGACCACTGTACATCTGCCTCACCTGCAACAGCTATTCCTCTACCAGTGTGTAAACTTTTCCATGCTGAGTTGGGTTGTTTGTCCTTTCAGATGTCGGTGACGTTTGAGGATGTGGCCGTGTATTTCTCCCCAGCGGAGTGGGCGCTGCTGGGCGAGGAGCAAAGGCAACTTTACAGACACGTCATGTGGGAAAATTACCAGACTCTGGTCTCCTTAGGTGAGGAGCTGCGTCTGTGAGATCAGGGCCCCAGTGCACTGGCTGCTTCACAGAGACACAGTAACTGAAATGGAACATTGGTATGAGTGGTTGGGTGGAACGGTGTCTATGGGGTTTGCAGGAGGGGTGCATTGGTGTGGATGGATAGAGGCATGTTTAATTGAGCAGAGCAGGCAGTTTATGGGGAGACCAGGTGGGTGAGGCAATATGTTTTATTGGGCCAACTTCTGTTGGTGAGAGAGACAAGCTTTTGAGCCACACAGAGCTTTTCTTCAGGTCTGGGAAAGGAAAGCTTCTCTCTCTCACCAACAGAAGTTGGTCCAATAAAAATATATTACCTCATTCACCCGGTCTCTCTAATATCCTGGGACTGATAGGTCTACAACTACACTGCATATCTTCAAGAGGAGATCCTTCCACCCATAGTCACTCGTGCTCCACAGTTTAATGCAAGAGAATTGTGTCTCTTGTAGTTCCCCAGACCGAGCACATGAGCAGAAAAGGGCCATGTGTTCTGCAGGCAACAGGATGAAAGGCCAGCCAACACCACAGTTAAGGTGAAAGACAGACTGGGTTCATCTATGCTGGAATAAACGACCCACGGCATGGCCGTGACTCAGGACGTGGGACTCAGGCTGTGGGGCTAAATATTGCAGTGTAGATGTTCAGGTTCGGGCTGGAGCCTCTGCTCAGGGACCCTCTCCCCCACCCCTAATATCCACTCAGCAATTTTACAGTCCCAGAGCCCAAGCTCCTCAAGCCCAAGTCATCTGATCCAGACCAGCTACAGGTGTTTAATTCCTATGTAAACATATCCACGGGAGGGAGAGGGGGTGCTGGGCCATAGTAGAGTAACTATGCTAGGGCAAGGAGAAATATACACCATGTGCCTCATCTGTTCCCCCCAATCCCCTCAGACACTGCATTCCTCTCCAGCTCCCCTTGTCACAGATGCCAGGTTATTTGCAACTCAATATTCTGCCACTGCCAGGCGCGGAAAGTATTGACTATAAGCTGCAGTGCATGTTTCCATGGAAAAAAATTACAAACATGTAGATTAGCTCATTGCCTAATTGTCATTGCCTAATTGCCGCATTGCATATGTTGCTGCACACAGTGCAGCAGTTCTGTGGCTAGAAGTGCTTAGCTTAGATCTAATGGGCGGTGATGCTTTTCTCTAAGCAGGAATCCAAACCCCCAAGCCAGTGGTGATCTCCAGCATAGAGCGAGGGGAAGAGCTGTGTGTGCCGGGTCCCACAGAAGATGAAGATGGGGACATGCTGAGAGGCACCCGCCCAGGTGAGGAAGGAGTTAAAGTGATTTTCAGGAATCCAAGGGGTAGCTTGAAGGCAGCTGAAATCCTGATACATTTTGGCCAAAGTGACAATACATCCCAGCATGTTAGTCTTTTAGTCTAATGTCATTAGGCTTTTTTGCAACAGTATCACATTGTCGGCTCTCATTCAATTCATGATCCACTGTAACCACCATGTTCTTTTCTGCTGCACTCCTGCCAAGCCAGTTATTCCCCATTTTCTAGCTGTGCATCTGATTTTTCCTTCTTAAGCAAACTACTTTGTACTCGTGTTTCCCTTCTGAGTTCAGGCCCAGTTTTGTAGAGACCCAACATCGTTCCATCGGTTTTCTGGGCTCTCAGTTGACATTAATAAGCGGATTTCCTTCTTATTCCCCAAGACTGGTTGGGAGGCAACATCATCTTGTCGGAGTGAGGAGACCTGGACTCTATTTCTCATTCTGCCACTGAGCTGCTGGCTGAGCTTGGACAATGTTGTGTTAATTCATATAGACTATATGGGCCCAAAGAGACAAAGGTGTTAACATGACACTGTCATGGGCAACGTTAAAGAGTATTTAATAAGGTTTGGAATACAGAGACTGTAGCCTGCTTAGTACCATGGAAAACACCAAATTCTTTCTAACCTTTTATTAATGATACAGAAACAGAAAAGAAAAGAGTTAAGGGATCTGAAATGTCAAGTATTAAGTGTGACTTTTATTTTGACAACGTCCCTTGTTTCCGTGCCCTTTAGCTGGAGAGTCTTTAGACAAAAAGCCTCTGTTTGAAAGTCTTTTGATGATATTAAAGATGGTAATAACTGTCCTTTTGCAGAGGAGAGAAGCAGTTAGCTGAAATGGGCTGGAGCTGCATTGTGGTTGGAGAAATATAGGCATAGCACACGGTCTGATCAGCCAATTGGAGGCCTACCTGACAAAGGTGTACCAGCGTTGGGCTGTTCTGGGCAGTGCTTTTGGCTGCCTCTTTGATCACAGGCTTACAGCAATGTTGCAGACTATGACAGTTTTGGCCAGCTAAGCCAGACTTTTATTTAATATAAAGCAAAGGGAGAAGAATAGGGAAGAGAAGAAATAAGTTGGGGAAGGAAAAGAACTCACAGTGCTTGGGGCGGGAGGGGACAAAGTCTCACATTCCAGGTGATTTTGGGGCGTTAGCCAGCACTGGTAATGGTGGCAGTATTCTCCAGCTCCCTCTCTCTGGTCCAGTCTTGTTAGCACATTTCTTAGGATAAGGATGAGGAAGATCTGGGGTCCCAAAAGGGGATCAGAGTGGCAACATGATGGTATCGCTCTCTGCAGCAGTTGTTGGCACGCACCTGCTGTTGCTGCTTCTTTCAAAGGTTGCATTCAGTTCCCCTCCTTTATTTCCCCCCAAAGTGTTTTCTTTTGAAAAACAGCAAAAGGAAGTATTGAGCACAATTGCCCAGCCCCTCATTGGGTTTTCCTCCACTTAGGCCTAAATTCTGACATTCATTTTGGTTCATTAATTTCCAGTTCCACACTTCTCTTGTTTACTAGCCATGATTGCAGCACTGTCCTTGAATTGCATTATAGGCCTTTCTTGTTTGGACTAATTCTGTCTTCTTGTTTATATTTTGAACCTTTGCCCATCGACATTTATTGTTGTAGGACATTGTAACACTTTATAAACTTTCTCACAGTTTTTACAGTTATACTGCCAATTAGGGTAAATTTGTGGGCCCAATTATTACAACAGCAAGTTACTCCTTTGGCTCAGGTTCTCTCCCACTCTTTGTGTATTTAGCGTATAAGCTCTTCAACATCAGGGTGATCTCTCTGTGCAGCATCTGGTGCTATGCAACTGCAAACTCAGTTGTGCTACCACAATACAAATTGAAAATCAAGCCCCAAATAACCTCCCATCTTGTGCATAATTTATGATGTTGGGGAAAGGGCGTCTCTCAGTGATATTCATTCAGTCTATGTGCTGTCAACCAAAGACCTTTTGTCTTGGTGCAGATTTTCCAGATGCAGAGGAGACCTGGGACTGGTCAGCAATTGAAAGCTCTTTGGGTTTCTTCCTCACACAAAGCGCTTCCCATGGAGCAGGTAGGGAACCAGCTGTGCCCTTTGCACCAGTGGGAGCTGGAGAGCTCATTTCACAAATCGTCCATCAGCTGCAAACTCTCCCCTCACAGAGCATTACAACAGGGACTGAAGCCCAAACACAAGAAGTGCTACAGCTCCTCACCCTGACATCGCCCTAGAAACGCCATCTCTCCCCTTACGCAGATTCCCCCAGTCTCTCCCCCTCCCCCATTTTCCATAGAACATGGAGCCGTTGGGATCCCATCACAGTGTGAGTGTTCTGGGTGTGTCTCTCGGGAGAGGGGTGTCAGTGCTGGTGTGTGGTGGTACTGTTCTCCCCACTAAGACGGCACACAGTAGGGAGAGAATCATGGGGGCTGATTCTCATGTTCATTGACTTGGGGGGCTATTATCAGGGCCTATGGGACACTGACCTTCTCCTCCTTCCCCAGCACTGGGGCCCCTGGGAGTTTGTCCTCTTGCACTCAAGTGTCGAGGGCCAGCCCTGCTCTGAGGGGAGGGGATGTGGGGCTGACTCAGGCTCATCCCCCATGCTGGGAATACTAGTGGTCTCCCTTTGTCAGCAGCACAGAAAATAACATCTGGATTCTCTTTGCCACCGAGCAGGGGCGAGGACCCATAGGAGAACTGAGGTTCCTGAGGAAGAGTCTGGCAACCTGGAGCCACCCAGGCCTTTCCCAGGGACATCAGGGAAGAACCATTCCAAGAAATCTGAGCGAGGAAGACACCAGAAGAGACAGCGCAGGCCACAAAGGCAGAGGAAGAACTTGACCAGGAAGGAGCCAACAACCCCAAAAAGCCATCAGAGGAGATCCAGGCCACATCTAAAGCCTCCTGCAGAGGGACAATCTGAGCCTAGAAAGAGCGTATATACCTGCCGTGTGTGCAGGGAAGAATTCAAGGTGCAGAGAGACCTGATAAGCCACCACTGGATGGTTCATAAGAGACATCAACTGTATCACTGTAGCGAGTGTGGGGAGAGCTTCAGGAGAAAGAAGGAGTTTAGAAAACATGGGAAAACCCACAGAAAGACAGCCCATCCCTGTTCTGAATGTGGGAAGATATTCACCCAGTTATCACTGCTCACTGCCCACCAGAGAGTCCACACTGGAGAGAGACCCTATCAGTGTGCCGAGTGCGGAAAAAGATTCTTATACTTATCAGCTTTTATCATCCACAAAAGAGTCCACTCAGGAGAGAGACCCTATGCCTGCGCTGAGTGTGGAAAGCAATTTATGGATTCGTCAACTTTTCGTAATCACCAGAAAATCCACTCAGAAAAGCGGCCCCATTGCTGTAACCAATGTGGGAAAGGCTTCAAACTTACATCAAGTCTTACTAGACACCTGAGAATCCACAGTGGAGAGAGACCCTTCCTGTGCCATGAGTGTGGGAAAAGATTCAATCTCCAAGAACATCTCATCAGACACCAGACAATACACACTGGGGAGCGACCCCATCACTGCGCTGAGTGCGGGAAAAGTTTCAGTCTCCTTCAAAGTCTCCGGAGACACCAGAGACTCCACAATGGGGGGACCCCCCATCACTGCGCGGAGTGCGGGAAAACATTCAGTTGTCTTGAAAATCTCACTAGACACCGGAGAGTCCACACGGGGGAGAAACTCCATCGCTGTGCTGACTGTGGGAAAGGCTTTGTCCGTCTACATCATCTCACGAGCCACCAGAGGATCCACACCGGGGAGAGACCCCATTGCTGCACTGAGTGCGGGAAAAGATTCACCCAGTTGTCAGGCCTCACCACCCACCTGAGAATCCACACGGGAGAGCGACCCTATCCCTGCACTCAGTGTGAGAAGCGCTTTGCTCACTCGTTGTCTCTCGCTAAACACCAGAGAACCCATCGGGCGGGGACTCCTGACCCTTGTGTTTGATGGGGGGGAACCTCTGCCCGCTCTCAGCTCACCCTTCTCCCCACAGCCAGTGCACAGAAGGGAGACCCTACCCCTGCCCAGAAATGCTCCCAACTCTCCATTAACCAGGTACTAGATTAGGGTTTTACAGTAATTCCTCACGTAACGTTGTAGTTATCTTCCTGAAAAATGCTGCTTTAAGCGAAACGATGTTAAACGAATCCAATTTCCCCATAAGAATTAATGTAAATAAGGGGATTAGGTTCCAGGGAAATTTTCCAGACAAAAGACATTATTATATATATAAGGAGGCTGCGGTGCCCCATTTGTGCCCCTCACCTCACTGGGGGATTGACACATTACAGGGGTCAGACAGCTGCTTCCTGTTCTAATGGCTCTTTTTCTGAGTAACTCGAGTCTTAGTTTCTGGAGGAGGAAGGGGCACTTAATGTTACTAACACTCGGATGTCTCTAGAGTGCAGAGCCCTTATCCCTGCGTACACACACACACACTATATATATATATACACACACACACACACACAGACTATAAGTTTTAAACAAACAATTGAATACTGGTACACAGCGATGATAGTGAAGCTTGGTTGAGGTGGAGGAGTCAGAGGGTGGGAATTTCCCAGGGAATGCCTTACTAAATGAGCCAGCACTCCATTGAGCTCACACTCTACAAGCCAGCAGGAAAGATGTGTTTCAAAGATGCGCATTTCCAATTAGGTATCAAGACTGGGGTCAGAAGTACACTGCCTTGTTAATTAGATCAGCAAGCCCCGCAGCTGCAGCTTCTGCCTAAGGCCGCAGCTCCCTCCCTCGTGTGTCCCCCCTGCTCTATGGAAGATGGGGTAAGCAAGGTGCAGGGGGACATTAGCCCCCCTCTTCTCCCCTCCCCCACAGCAAGCAGGCAGGAGTCTCGGGGAGCAGCACATGGCAGTGGGGGAAGGGACAGCTGAACTGCCATTGATAGCCTGCAAACAACGTTAGAAGGGAGCTAACTGTAAACGAGCATGTTCCCTAATTGATCAGCAACGTAAGAACGAAACAACGTTAACCGGGACGACTTTAAGTGAGGAGTTACTGTATTAGAATGGTTTGTGTAGCCCCCAGGATGGGAGTGTGAACTGAGCAGCCACGGAAACATCCCTCATGAGCATTATGGGCTGCAGCTGGACAGAGGAGATGACTGGAGTCAGGGCTGCGCTTTGGAGGCCCTAACTTCTGCCAGGTCATTCACTCAGTGCCTCAGGCCTCACGGCTGGAATGGATTATTTTATTATGGACAGTGAAAAATCGGCAACATTTCTGGCAGAGACTGAAGAGGAGTTTCCTCCTCCTGAGTAACCAAAAGGCTGCGGTGCCCCATTTGTGCCCTTCACCTCACTGGGGATTGATACATTACAGGGGTCAGACAGCTGCTTCCTGTCCTAATGGCTCTTTTTCTGAATAACTTGAGTGTTAGTTTCTGGAGGAGGAAGCACTTAATGTTGCTAACACTCAGATGTCTCTAGGGTGCAGCCTTTATCCCTGCAGCAAGGAGTAGGGGGGCATTGTGTGCCGAGAAACTCATGTTTTCTACTAGTTGTAAGTGTTCTCTACTAATATCCCTTTGAGTCACAGGGCCTGCCCAGAGCATGACGTGGGTGTGAAATGGTCAGGAGTAGCGTGGGAGGGACACATCTGGGATCCTGCATGGGAGCGGGCAATCACCAGCACCAGCAGGGTCCCAGGCCACCTCTCCTAGCACCCGTGGCACCCCCGGACCACTGCCCAGAGCAGCTCCCCCGCTTTAGTTTTAGTCACAGGTTTTTTTAGTAAAAGTCATGGACAGGTCACGGGCCGTGAATTTTTGTTTACTGCCCGTGACCTGTCCATGACTTACTAAAAATACCTGTGACTAAAACGTAGCCTTAGACATAATGAAATCCAAGCGATTAATTCATCCACTACTTCAGCCTCCAGATTTCTTGCTCAAATTTCAGAGGTCCAATCTTTAAACCCAATTATCCCACTCTTTGGATGAGTGCCCTTGCCTCAGTCACTATCTCTATCTGAGATCAGTTGGGCGGTTATCTTTTTGGTCCCCTATTCCCTAGCCTTTTTAGCATGTTTGGTCTAATAACTGTTATGTTTGAGCCTGTGCGACTTATCCCTATGCTTATCACAGGTCCTATTTCACACTCAATAGCCAAACTCCCATTGTTGTGTCCCTGCACAGATCTGAACATACAGAGGGGCTGATCCTGGTACCCTTTCAAACTTTGCCCCTTCAGTTTGGTGTTCCCCCATTTCCCCATCCAAGAGTCTTTTCTGCAGCACCATCAGAGTTGGGCCATCCAAGCTGGCAGCTAGCAATCCTTACTTTCCGTAGAGCTATAATGTTGAACTGAGTCAAATACGTCTCCCAAGGAGTGCATTATTTGAGCTGGGACAGCCCAGCCTCTCCCCTCTGGGTCTCTGTGTTCCAAACAGGACAAAAAACAGTTGTAAATGTCTGGTCTTACCCAAGTCTTCTGCCTGGCTCAATTCCTCATCCAGGTGGCTGCCTTCCTTATGGTCAGTGACCTTTTAATTTCCTTCTGTAGCTGAGATTTTAGCTCCATAAGCCCTTGCTGCAGCTCATCTCGGTTGGCAAGTTCTGGATTGGCTCAGGTTTGCTTGGTCTCCACTATTTCATCCGACGAAGTGGGTATTCACCCACAAAAGCTTATGCTCCAATACCTCTGTTAGTCTATAGGGTGCCACAGGACCCTTTGTCGCTTCTACTATTTCATAGAAAACCTCTGGTCTATGGCACTTATTGTTGGTTACCTCATCAATCCATTTTACCATTGAAGCCTGAGTGTCTTGCACCTGGGCATCCCAATCTGTGTGGGCACTTTGCTGCTCCAACAGGCATCTCATCTCAGCCAGGAAGTCCTCTCTGAGCCCTTTCTGGGAAACCCCCAGCTCTTGTTTCAGGCCATATCTACACTCCACACTTTGGTTGATGTAAGTTATGGTCAGCATACAGCTGCCAAAGTTCATCTGTTGCTCAGACACATGCATACTTGGCTGCTTGCATTGGCTGTGCATACTCACCAGGGGCGCTGATATAAGGTGCAGTGCATCATGGGTAGATATCCCAGTGTGCTTTGTTGCTGTCTGTTGTCAGTAACTACCGGTGTGGTGCTCCGCTCTTGTTTGATGATGATAACAGTCGGCTGCGTGCGTGTTCCCTCTGTGTGCTGCCCCAGCTCTGCAAAGATAGCTAACACAGCAGACCCTGAGAGAACCCCCAAAGACCACAGACTCTAGTAAGATACGAAGGAACCAGAGCCAGGTTTATTGTCAAACGAAGCACAGTAATAGTTTCCTATAGACTCTACGGGGCATACTACGAATTTGTGCTCCCTGGCAATGGACACAGCTCAGTCAGCGGCGGGACACTCCACTGCCCCCTAGGCTGGACGAAGATATGTGCTCCCGGACCTACTTTTATACCGTTGCAGGACAGATTATTCATCATAGTTCAAACGAATCTGTCCATCATGCTGTCCTTTTGACCCTGTCTTTAAGATGCACCTGCTCGTTCCTTGTTATGTCTGCAGAGTGTTCTGATGCTGCCTTGGCACAAGTTCCTCTCATTAGCGCTTATGTGTGTGTGCGCGCGTGCTTCTAACAACTTTTTCTTGCCAACTTCTGTGAGTGGGACCTGCCTCTGGCTCACAGCCCAGCTTTTGCTTAACACTGCCTAGAAGTGCTTTGGTTCAGGCTTCAGGCCTCAGCGTGGGCCTCTGATACAAGAGTTTATGTTTCAGGGCCTCCTCTTACTACACTGTCCAGCACAATGCTTTTGGGAACATTTTTGCAATATTTTGTGGGGTAGTAATGATTCGCCCCATGATCTTTGGCAGCTAGTGATCAAGTACCCAGCATGCAATTTCTCCATCCCATAATGCCATTCATATTCCATAATTTTTGTATCATTTTTTTTAAAATCCCCCAAACTCACATGGCACCTTTTGGTCTTTGCCATCTGTGACAGGAGCATGGACCCCACAGAGCTCAGGTCTATTTGAATGTTGCAGATACAGGACACACGATTCTCCTGTAGTTGCTGACCTTCAGGAAATTTCGCAACAACCGGGGATATGAACATTTCCTTGAGGACTGTTTTCTGAGGGACATGGCAAAAAAACAATTCAAGGTTGTTGGCACAGGCGCCGGCTTCCTCTTTGCCCTGGGGTGCTCAACCCCTGCTCCGCCCCATACCCCTCCCCCCCACTCCACCCCTTCCTCACGCCCTGCCCCGCCTCTTCTGGCCCCTGGCCCCGCCCCCGCCCCCACTTCACCCCTTTCCCCAAACCCCTTCCCCCACCCCACTTCTTCCCACCCCCACACCCCTTCACACCCAGTTCCACCCCCTCCTGTGAGCGCACCCTGTCCCTGCTCCTCGCCCTCCCCCCAGCGCCTCCTTCATGTAGCAGAACAGCTGATTGCGGCGGGCAGGAGGCACTGGGAGGGAGGGGGAGGAGCTGGCTAATGGTGGGTGCTAAACACCCACTAATTCTGGGTGCCACAGTTAAGAAAAGATGTGGACACACTGAAGAGAGTCCAGAAGAGAGCAACAAAAATGATAAAAGCTTTAGAAAACCTGACCTTTTCTGTTTGGACTAATGCCTTTGTCTTATTTATATTATTGAACCTTTTCCCATTGACATTTATTGTTGTAGGATATTGTAACACTTATAAACTTTCTCACAGTTTTTACAATTAAACGGCCAATTAGGGTAAATTTATGGGCCCAATTATTACAACAGCAAGTTACTCCTTTGGCTCAGGTTCTCTCCCACCCTCTGTGTACTTAGCGTATAAGCTGTTCAACATCAAGACAATCTCTCTCTGCAGCGCCTGGTGCTATGGAACCATGGTCTCAGTTGTGCTACCACAATACAAATTGAAAATCAAGCCCCAAATAACCTCCCATCTTGTGCATAATTTGTGATGTTGGGGAAAGGGCGTCTCAGTGATATTCATTCGGTCCATGTGCTTTCAACCAAAGACCTTTTGTCTTGGTGCAGATTTTCCAGATTCAGAGGAGACCTGGGACTGGCCAGCAGTTGAAAGCTCCTTGGACTTCTTCCTCACACAAAGCTCTTCCCTTGGAGCAGGCAGGGAACCAGGGCCGGCCCACAACATTTTAGCACCTGAGGTGGGGAGCTCAAATGATGTCTCCATGCCCCCTTGCTTGGGCCAAAACTTTGAAAGGTCTCAATTCTGCCTTCTTCCTGTTCTACTATTCTCATGGTACTGCTCTGCTACCTACCCCAATGAAGGAGAACTAACAACGTAAAATGCCTTGTTCAAAAATTTTAAGTCACACTTAACTTTCAAATGCCTGAACAGCAAGGGTAACTTTTCTTGTCTGCATAGTAAACACTGGCATTTTTATCTGTTTGAATAATCAAAGTGGTGCTTTCTTGTCTTCTTGGTTGCAAAGATTTGAACTGCTTCCTGAAGGTCCACAGTTTGGGCCAGCTCATGCTCTATTGAGATGGTTGCAAGGCCGACCAGCCTCTCCAGTGTCATTGTGGAGGGTAGATGTGTTTTTATTTACTTCCGCTTGGAGAAGTTGCGTTCTCCACTGGCAACTGTTACAGGAAGTGTTAGAAGTATGCGCAGAGCAACAAAAGCATTTGGAAAGAGGGTGGTCATCTTATTTGTGCACATATATTCCAGAACAGCCTTTGGATTTGATCCTGCTGAAATGTATCTTGAAAGGGCTTTCAGTTCATCACCTAAATCACTCGCATCAATATCGCGCATGTCATCATGGGTCAACATTGTCTCTAGTGCCCTGCATTGCTGGTGTAGGTCTTCTTCAGGTATAGTGAGGAGTTTTGGAATATCATACAGCATCCTAAATATACTGCTGTGTTCCTTGAGCTGCATGAAACGTTCTTCAACTGACTATTGCACAATCGAGCACCTGGTTAAATAATTCAACTTTGAATTGTTGTTTGGGGTCTCTTATGGGATTATCCCGTGCCTCGTAATCAAAATGTCTTCTTCTTCGGTGACTCTTGTATTCTTGAATGGGTGGGAAAATAGCTTCAATGTGAAGTTCCTCTGCCAACTTCTGTGCACTCTTCAGAACATTTTGAAATCCCTCATCTGACCAGTAAGACTGTAGGTATGACTTTGCTTTGTCCAGTTGTTCCATTGGTCCAGATATTTCAAGGTCAACACCTTGGAGTCTCTTGCTTACAACATTTATTTCAAACAGTATGTCATGCCACAACACTAAGCCACACTGAAATTTGAAGTTATGTATGTTTCTGGTGATTCCATTTCCCTCTGCCACTGTTCTCCCATGAACAGTTCCTGTCATAGCATTATCCTCCATAATGGCAACTATGGCATCATCTATCTTCCCAATTTGCTGTTTGATAGGCTTTATCGCCTCCACTCGACGTTCCCATCGTGTGGCACTCAGTGGTTTCAGTGTCAGAAAGGATGTTCCCAGATGTTGCTTCATAATTTGCCATTGATGAGTTGATGCAGAGAAAAATACATCGATGCTTTGAATTACATTCACTGACCACCAAGTTCAATGAATGAGAACTGCATGGGACAAAAAAAACTCGAGGGTTTAACTCAGAGCCGTGTCTGTGGTCCTCTGTTCTTTCCTCTCATGTTGGCACCATTATTGTAGCCCTGACCTCTCCTGTCAGCTATCGCAGTTCCCGTTGTGACGGTGAACCCCTTAAGGCTTTATGGGGATATGCTTATAAATGTATATATGACATAACTGGAATATGTTTTATGCTACATATGCCGCGTAACATATCTCTATAATGGTTATGATCTACTGAATATATTCCTCCTATTTGTATGCATGTATCATTTTTGTGTTCGAAGTTATAGAATACTGGCTGTGTACTTGCTTGATTTCTAAGTAGCCTTAGTAAAAGTATTTGGTCATTTTTCTGAGAAAAGACTATTCTCAGTAAGTGCCCGGTCAAGAACCACTTAAACCAACAATGAATTTGGAGACGCCAATCCACATCTGAGCTTTCCCAGGAATGTGGCTTGGTTGGTAAGAAGCTCAGTCTTGCAGAGACATGTGACTTGCCCATGTGACTCCAAAACTCCATTTTGTAACTGGATTCTACACAGGGGAAGGGAGGGGTGTCCACCCAGAAGAGAAAGTCTATAAAAATCCCTGGGAGACCCCTCCATTTTGCCTTCAGCTGGCTCAAGAGATAGCCTCTCCACCCCCAAGGATACCTGAAAGAAACTGGAACAAAGGACAGTAACTACAAGGGGTGTGAGTGATTGCTGGACCCAGACTAGAGGGAGACTAGTTTGTAAAAGGAAGCTTACTGGAACACTAATGAGGGTGGTTGAAGCATGAAGGGACATATGAATCTTTAGCGCATCTGATATGTAAATATCTTTAGATGCCAGCTACAACACTGCCATGAGAACACTTGTTCTCACTTTCAAGTGACATTGTGCACAAGAAATGGTGAGCATTATCTCCTGCAAATGTAAACAAACTTGTTTGAGAGATTGGCTGAACAAGAATAGGTTTGAGTGGACTTGTAGACTCTAAAGTTTTTAACATTGTTCTATTTTTCAATGCAGGGTTTTTTTTTACATAATTCTACATTTGTAAGTTCAGCTTTCATGATAATGAGATTGCATTACAGTACTTGTATTAGGTGAATTGAAAAATATTATTTCTTTTGTTTTTTACAGTGCAAATATTTGCAATAAAATAAATATAAAGTGAGCACTGTACACTTTGTATTCTGTCATAATTGAAATCAATATATTTGAAAATGTATAAAACATCAACAATATTTAAATAAATAGTATTCTATTATTAACATTGCAATTAATCACACTATTAATTGCAATTATTTTTTTTAATCGCTTGACAGCCTATTAGGAACCTGATCCTGAGTCACAGTCCTCTCTTCCCCGGGAGCTTCAGCTGGGGTGCCCCTCTAGCGAGATGGGGTAGGGTTGCCTGGCCATAAATGGTGAAAATGGGCAGGAAAGGAAATGGGGGTGATCTCATAAATCCCTGTGGAGTGTGATCAGCCCCATAGGACGTGGGAGGGCAGTGACTTCTCCAATGGCTGAAATGTCACCTGTTTAATTTGGTTGGTTTGGGGGTTTCTGAACAATCAGACCCTTTTAATTTTTCCTTTTTTCTTTAGCAAAGGGGGATTTTTACCAAAGTGACCAATTTTGAGATTGTGTCTGGGAAATCCCCTTCCAAAGCGGCCGTTATGGCAGTTGGCCAGTCTTCTCCACCCCTAAGTGCCCCCTCAGAGGGTGAGGGGGATCAGCCGCCCTGACCGGCCTGGCCTGGGGCACTTTCATCCCCTCAGTCTGTGGTGGGGCTGGGAGTTATTCGGGTCTGTCTGTCCTGTCTCAGTTCGCTCAGGGCCTGGATCTGTCGATGGAGGATTCCCCCTCCTCACCCCTTAGCGGATCCCAGAATCACCCCCCACTTGCCCCAGTGGAGACAGGACAGACAGACCCAATTAACCCCCACCCTGCCATAGAGTGAAGGGATTAAAGTCCCCCCAGGCCAGGCCTGACCACGGCTTCTGAGCCCCCTTCCCGCTTGGCATCTGAGGGGGCAGTTCGGGTGGGGGAGGGGTCTGACCAACTGCCCCTTTGGCAGGGTCCATTCTCAGCTGGATGGGGGGGGGAGGGATCCCTAACAAAATCCTCAAAGCTACTGATTTGGTGAACACTCCCCCCGTCACTAAAGAGAGAAGAAAACTTTTAAAGCATCTGAATTTAAATATATAGAGGAACAAAATGGAACAGGTCAGTTTCGAACCTTTGGCATTTTATGCTGCATGAGAGCTCCCCCTCCCAATAGGGAAATGGTTCGTTCCATGAGCTGGGCGTTTAGTGCCTGGCTCTGCTCTGGATGGAACCATCTCACTGGTGGCGGGAGGAGGGAAGATAAAGTAACGGGGGAGCCCATTTTATTTTTGTTTTTATTTTGCTGTCAGGAATTATAGGCTCCTTTTAATCTGGGGATTAAAAATCCTGAGTCAGGGAATAATTTGCCCCCCCCCCCCCCGTCTGAGGGTGCGAATGGTCCCTCCCCAGGCCAGGCGGGCAGTTCCCTGTTCTCCTGCCCATGGGGGTGGCTGGGGCGGGCGAAGGGAGTAAACACGGTGTCACTAGAGACGAGTCTCCAGTCCCGGCGTTGTAGGTCTGGTCTCCGCTCCGAGTAAGGAGACGTCACTCCGCCCTGCGGCGGCTGCTGCGGGCCCTGAGCCGGCTCAGTGAGAACTTTGGATTTCTGCAGAAAAAAGAAGAAAAAAAAAGTTGCCCTGCCTGCTGGCAAAGAGCCAAGTGTGTGTGGCCGTGTCTGTGCAGAGTCACAGCTCGGGGGTGAAGGGGAACCGGGAGCATGTGCGAGATCGGCCACTATGGGGCGGGCACAGTGAGGGGTGACGGATGGTCAGTCAGTTAAACCGTCAGCTGATTGGAAGCCGCTCGTCCTGGTCACACCTTGTGTTAAAGGTCGGAGCTGTCAATCCGAATTCTGGGGCAATGGTCAAGACAGAGCATGGGCAACAAGTGAGGGAACTGTTTCTAAGGGCATGTCTACACTACGAAATTAGGTTGATTTTATAGAAGTCGACCTTGAGCAACTGATTTTATAAAGTCGAGGATGCATGTCCCCACTAAGTGCATTGGGTCGGCGGAGTGCATCCTGAGTACCACAGCTGGCATCGACTCACGGAGTGGTGCACTGTGGGTAGCTATCCCACAGTCCCCGCTGTCACAGAGTGTGGGGGAGTCCGGCCCTGCACCCCTCTTCCCTGGGAGTCTCAGCCAGCCAGTAGAACAGAAGGTTTATTAGAGATGCCAGGAACACAGTCCAAACAGAGCTTGTCAGTACAACCAGGACCCCTCAGTCGGGCCCTTCCGGGGGGCAGGGAGCTTAGACCCCAGCCTGGTTGGTCGGAAGCCGCTCGTCCTGGTCACACCTTGTGTTAAAGGTCATAGAATATCAGGGTTGGAAGGGACCTTAGGAAGTCATCTAGTCCAACCCCCTGCTCAAAGCAGGACCAATCCCCAATTCTTGCCCCAAATCCCCAAATGGCCCCCTCAAGGATTGAGCTCACAACCCTGGGTTTAGCAGGGCAATGCTCAAACCACTGAGCTATCCCTCCCCGTGGTCAGAGCTGTCAATCCGAATTCTGGGGTAGTGGTCAAGACTGAGCATGGGCAACAAGTGAGGGAACTGTTTCTAAGAATAGGAAAATATCTAAAGAAAGAGGTACAATGCAGCATAACCGTAAAAGGCCAGTTGCCAGCAATCGTTTCGGAGTCCGGAGGCTGTGTCTGACAAGGAGAGAGACGTGCAGGAAGAGCCGGGGAGCCAGCAAGAGAAGCCAAAGAAGAACTCCGGCAGCAGCAGAAGTGATTTGATTTAAAAGAAAACAGCAACAGATTTATAGCGTAAGCTTAATATTATTTTAATTACAGTTTAGTGGATAGTATAGTATAGTATATAGGGTTAGAATGTGTATGCTTGTAGTGTGTGGTGTGTTCTAATTAGGGTGACCAGACAGCAAGTGTGAAAAATCGGGACGGAGGTGGGGGATAATAGGAGCCTATATAAGAAAAAGACCCCAAAATCGGGACTGTCCCTATAAAATCGGGACATCTGGTCACCCTAGTTTTAATTATACTTATGTAAACTTTAAAGCAATTTAAGATCTGCTGTCAGTGATTTGTTCTAAACTGGCTACTTGCAACAAATTGCTTTGCTTAGAATCATTTGAACTATATGCTATTGTAGTATAAGTGCTCTTTAACTTGCAATATGGGATGTGTGTCTCAGGGATTTTGTGCCTTATTTAGGAGTTTTAGGATACACTTAATTAGGGATTATTAGTTATATTATTAATAACTAATAATAAAAAGATACTTTGCTTTGGAAAGAATACTGCCTGTGTCAATTACTTTATCAGAAAATTGTATCTGTGTCCTTCAGTGTTTCCCTAACAACCCCAGGAACTTTTACCTTGGGAAGAACAGACTAAGGGGGCAATAGGCAGGTTATTATAGAAGTGCCCCAAAATCCACCATATTGTGGTGGGGAAGGTAGGAGAACTGGACATTCCAAAGTGGCAGTTATGGCAGTTGAACCTGGGGTTGGGAAATAAATACGGCCCTTAGAGGGGTAGCCGTGTTAGTCTGTATCAGCGAAAACAACGAGGAGTCCTTGTGGCACCTTAGAGCCTAACAAATTTAGCTTATGCCCAGATAAATTTGTTACTCTAAGGTGCCACAAGGACTCCTCGTTGTTTTTGCAAATACAGCCCTGTATGGGGAGGGGGTGGGTGGGGTGGAAATGGCTCCCACATAAAGTAGACTTCTACATCCTTGTCTAATAAAAATTTGTATCCAGGGTCAGTGCCTGAAAACCTTCTTTCTCCCCCACAAAATGCTCCTAGAAAGGCAGAAAAAGACCCAATGTCTGGAAGCTGAAGAAAGACTAATTCAAACTAGAAATAAGGACAAATTTTCTACAGTGAGAGTGATCAACCATTTGGACAAACTCCCAAGGGAAGTGATGTCTTCAAAACCCACCGGGACACCTTCATGGAAGATGCTTTAGACAAACAAGTTATTGGGCTCCATACAGGGATAATTCATTGAAATTTCATGACCTGTGTTATGCAGCTGATGTAGATGATTGACTGGTTCAAATCTATGAATTTCTGATGCCCTTTTTTGACCCTTCTGCACGTTCACCTTTACCAGTGTTCCCCCTACACATGGATGTTTGGTGCAGTAGTTGATTGTGTCAAGTTTACAGACCAGGAGAGCTTTTTATGGAGAGGCAGACACAGGACCAAAATATACAGGAATTCTCTGCAGTAATTCATGAAGAAAATTCCCTTCTGTACAAAACGGCGTCTTATAATAAAAACCTTTGGGAATGAGTAAATATAGGTTTCACTAGTGTTCAGCAGTAACAACAAAAGTAGGCCAAGTATCGGAGGGGTAGCCGTGTCAGTCTGTATCCACAAAAACAATGAGGAGGCTGGTGGCACCTTAAAGACTAACAGATTTATTTGGGCATAAGCTTTTGTGGGTAAAACCCCCCACTACTTCATCGGATGCATCTGAAGTATGCATCTGAAGTGGGTATTAACCCACGAAAGCTTATGCTGAAATAAATTTGTTAGTCTCTAAGGTGCTACAAGTTTTTCTTTCTTATTTTCATTTTGAAAAGTAAAGTGTACCAAGAGCCACAGTACTACTGTGCAATTCTCACAGCAACATTAAAGACGGGTTTAACTAGTTGTAATGTGTGTGGGAATAGGGTAGTATCCCTCTAAGTTATTTGTGAGTCCTTTAATGGTGCTCACTGTGATCTATGTTTTAGAAGCCACCTAAAATCAGTCTGAGCACAGTGTGCACCAAGAGAAGTCTTGTACGTTTATAATAAACATGTTTTTTGCGGGCCAACTGTGCCTGTGTAGTTTCTTCATATAATTTCTGTTGTGCACCAAGCAAAAGATGTGACACTAATTATAACATTTTAAAAATATGTATAACACAACGAAACAAGTTCTGATAAATGTAGCCATTTTCCCTGTTCTTAATTTGTCTAAGAATTGAGCAGGGTTAGTCCTATAGATTTCTTAAATTGTAACTGTTGTCCATGTAATTTATGTGAAAACAATACCCCTGGATCTGCAACAATTTGATTGACCAGTTGGTTGATTTTTTTTCGTGCATGTGGTATGACTACTGTCAAATAGATACAAAACAGAAACAGGGGAATGATATTTGGCAGAATGTAGCCCAGACAGTGAATTTCAACTCTGGGAATGGCATATTCTTCTCTCACCCCAGTGCTTAGGCTGCCCCCAAGAACGTATTTTATCACTTACAGCCAGAGCCACGCTGATCCCAGTTCCAGATTTTAATAATTATTAAATAATGTAATTGCTAATAGACACTGTTATGAAGATGACAGAACAAGGAGTAATGGTCTCAAGTTGCAGAGGGGGAGGTTTAGGTTGGATATTAGGAAAAACTTTTTCACTAGTAGGGTGGTGAAGCACTGGAATGGGTTACCTAGGGAGGTGGTGGAATCTCCTTCCTTAGAGGTTTTTAAGGTCAGGCTTGACAAAGCCCTGGCTGGGATGATCTAATTGGGTTTGGTCCTGCTTTGAGCAGGGGGTTGGACTAGATGACCTCCTGAGGTCCCTTCCAACCCTGAGATTCTATGATTCTATGAAACTCAATGCTTATTTATTATGGTGAAATGTTTGAAAAGGTATCTCTTATGAATTACTAAGAAATGTTCTTTGAACAGGGGGGTAGAACGCAGGGTGCTGGGGGTGCAGGTGCGGCAGCACCCCCGGTTTGAAGTGGTTTCCACCCTACACAGGGTGTCCAGCACCCCCACTATTACACTGGTCCAATACCCGCCCTTGCATAAGGGATGGGACTCAGCCACCAACAACCAGGGAACCGACTTCACCCCGTCTCTCCCCTAGTGGCTCCCTCTGCAACTCGCTCCCCCTACCGAGATGATTAAGGGTTAAACCCACCGAGCTCAGAGTCCTCCACATCCTAGACACGCCCAGGAATTACAGCGGGGGGGGGGGGCCGGGCTCAGGGAGGGACCTTCTCGCGCCAGCCGCGGAGACCTGGGAGCCGAGCCCGGCCCGAGCGGCGCGTGCGGGAGCGAGCCCCCTCTGCAGGCTGCAGCCCCAGCGCCCGGGGCGGTGAGCGGGGCCCGCGGAGGGAGGGAAACAGCCGCAGAGGCTGCAAATCGCGGCCTGGGGAGGAAGCTGCTGGGGGCGGAGCCGAACCGCGCCTGGGACCGGAGAGACCCCCCCGGGGCCGGTTTGTGCCGCGGAGCCCGGCAGGGTCCGCGCCCCAGCCCGCGAGAGACCGACCGAGCCCCCCCGCTCGCTGATGGGGGCAGGCGGGTCCCTGCCCCGGGGAGGCGCTACGGGGGTGCCGGGTTCTTCCCCCTTCCCGCAGAGCCGGCACCGGCCGGGGCTGGAGGCGGGGCCTTTCGGACAGTTCCTCCGGCCCGTGCTCCTGGGGCTGGACCAGCCTGCTTGGGAGACCGGGTTCGGGGCCGGGCTGGGGCCGCTGCACACACTGGCGATGGGAGGCGCGGGGGGAGGCTGCACTGAGCCCGTGGGTACCGGTGGGGGTGGGAGGTTCCTTCTGTGACTGCCCCATCGGCCAGTGTGTCGGGGATTCAGCCAGGGACCTCCGGAGCTAGAAGCCTGGGCTGCTACTGCCTGAGCGACAGCTCTCTGGCTGGGGCTCGCGGGGTCTGTCTAGGGGGCAACTAAAAGCCTGTAGCTGGTCCATGGGGCCCAGAGGCTCTTGGACTCGGGCTGGAGCCTGGCTCTAGCTCCCTGCTCTGCGTAGCTCAAGCACTTCTCTCTTTCACCAACAGAAGTTGGTCCAGCAAGAGATCTTACCTCCCCCACGTTGTCTCTCTAATATCCTGCGACCGACAAGGCTACAACAATGTAACTCTAATTCCCGCCCAATACAGAGGGCAAGCCAAGGGAGGGAGCGACTGAAGAGCGAACCCACCCTGTACTCACCCCACAGTGCAGCTCCAGCAGCTCCTGTATTCTGTACGACTGAGTCCAGTTCCCCACGCTCACTCCACAGTAGTGGCAGTAGCATAGGCAGGTCTGCAGCACAGGGGGAGCGGGCGCTATAAAAAGGCGCCTCCCCGCTCGCCCTGTACTCACCTGGCTGCGCTTTAAAGGGCCCAGGGCTCCAGCTGCTGCGGAGCCCCGGACCCTTTAAAGCGCCGCCGGAGCTCTGGCGGCGGGGCGGGGCGCTTTAAAAGGCCCGCGGCTCCAGCCTTTTAAAGTGCGCCCCCCCCCGCCAGCCCGGCTCCGATAGCTCCCTGCAGCGGTGCTTTTTAAGGCGCTGCTTCGGCCACAGGGGGAGCAGCCGCTCCCCCCCTGGCTACGCTACTGAGCAGTGGCTCCAGCAGGGTCTTGAGGGGCTGGGCCTGGTGCCCTTCTTCTGGGCATTACATCATGACAGTACATGGTTGCAGTGCTGCCCAGGTTTGGTCTCCCCAGCCCTCCAGCATGGTGACAGAGTGTCGGGTGTACAGGCTAAATGTCAGTGGGGCTGTGACCTGGTGCTCTGGGTTGCAGCAACACTCACTGAAGTTTGGCCTGCCTGTCCCTTCATGATAGAGGGTCAGGAGGACTAACCCTCAGCAGTGGTGCAACCCTTTGTGCCAGGATACAACACCACAGCCAGAGGCCAGGCCCAGCTGCCGGAGCCACCACTATGGAGTGAGTCACAGACAGAAAAAAAGTCACAGGAAAACACTGTCCATTACTTTTTTCACACGGTGGCAAACCTGCACCCATAATAATGGTATGAACTTTCAAGCCTCCCAGCAGTAGTGTAGGCAGGTCCGGAGCACAGGGGGAGTGGCACTATAAAAAGGCTTCTCCCCAGGTTCCCCCTGCACTCACCCAGCGGCACCTCCGGCAGCGCTCCGGGTCTTCGGCGGCAGGTCCTCACTCGCTCCGGGTCTTCGGTGGTACCCGCCGCCGAAATGCCACCGAAGACCCAGAGCGCCGCCGGGTGAGTGCAGAAGCGGCACTTAAAAAGAAGCGGTGCCTTTTTTTAGCTCTGCTAAAAAAAAGGTGCCGCTTCCTTTTTAAGGCACCGCTTCTGTTCACAGGGGGAGCGGCCTCTCCTCCTGCTCCCCCCCCGGCTACGCTACTGCCTCCCAGGGCCTTCCCAGTTGCATGGACCACTGTATAACTGCATCACCTGCAACAGCTACTCCTCTACCAGTGTGTGAACTTTGCCATGCTGAGTTGGGTTGTTTGTCCTTTCAGATGTCGGTGACGTTTGAGGATGTGGCCATGTATTTCTCCTCAGCGGAGTGGGCGCTGCTGGGCAAGGAGCAAAGGCAACTTTACAGACACGTCATGTGGGAAAATTACCAGACTCTGGTCTCGTTAGGTGAGGAGCTGCGTCTGTGAGATCAGGGCCCTAGTGCACTGGCTGCTGCACAGAGACACAGTAACTGAGATGGAGCATTGGTGTGAGTGGTTGGGTGGAACGGTGTCTATGGGGTTCGATGGAGGGGTGTGTGGGTGTAGATGGATAGAGGTGTGTTTAATGGAGCAGAGCAGCCCTTTCATGGGGAGATAAGGTGAGTGTGAGAAAGAAGCTTGTGAGCCACACAGCTCTTCTTCAGGTCTGGGAAACAGCTTGTCCCTCTCACCAACAGAAGCTGGTCCAATAAAAGATATTACCTCACTCACCTGGTCTCTCCAATATCCTTGGACTGATACAGCTACACCTACGCTGCATATCTTCAAGGGGAGGCACTTCCACCCATGGTCACTAGGGCTCCATAGTTTAAGGCAAGAGAATTCTGGCTCTTGTTGTTCCCCAGACCAAGCACGTGAGCAGAAAAGGGCCGTGTGTTCTGCAGAGCTACAGGATGAAAGGCCAGCCAACACCACAGTTAAGGTGAAAAACAGACTGGGTTCATCTATGCTGGAATAAACGACCCACGGCACAGCCATGGCTGGCCTGGATCAGTTGACTCAGGATGTGGGGCTCGGGTTGCGGGGCTAAAAATTGCAGTGTAGATGTTCAGGTTTGGGCTGGAGCCTCTGCTTAGGGACCCTATCCCCCACCCCTAATATCCACTCAGCAATTTTACAGTCCCATAGCCCAAGCCCCTCAAGCCCAAGTCATCTGATCCAGACCAGCTACAGGTGTTTAATTCCTATGTAAACATATCCACAGGAGGGAGGGGGGTGCTGGGCCATAGTAGACTAACTCTCCTAGGCCAAGGAGAAATATACACCATGTGCTACATCTGTTCCCCCCAATCCCCTCAGACACTGCAGTCCTCTCCAACTCCCCTTTCCATAACTACCAGGTTGTTTGCCATGTGCAGGTAGTATTGACCATAAGCTGCAGTTCATGTTTCCATGGAAAACAAATGCAAATACGTAGATTAGCTCACTGCTTAATTGCCACATTGCATATGTTGCTGCGCACAGTGCAGCAGTTCTGTGGCTAGAAGTGCTTAGCTTAGATCTAATGGGCGGTGATGCTTTTCTCTAAGCAGGAATCCAAACCCCCAAGCCAGTGGTGATCTCCAGCATAGAGCGAGGGGAAGATCTGTGTGTCCAGGGTCCCAGAGAAGATGAAGATGGGGACATGCTGAGAGGCACCCACCCAGGTGAGGAAGGAGTTAAAGTGATGTGCAGGGAATGAATGAGTAGCTTGAAGGCAGCCGAAATCCTGATACATTTTGGCCAAAGTGACAATACATCCCAGCATGTTAGTCTTTTAGTCTAATCTTATTAGGCTTTTTTGCAACAGTATCACATTGTCGGCTCTCATTCAATTCATGATCCACTGTAACCACCATGTTCTTTTCTGCTGCACTCCTGCCAAGCCAGTTATTCCCCATTTTCTAGTTGTGCATCTGATTTTTCCTTCCTAAGCAAACTACTCTGTACTCATGTTTCCCTTCTGAGTTCAGGCCCAGTTTTGTAGAGACCCAACATCGTTCCATCGTTTTTTTGGGCTCTCAGTTGACATTAATAAGCGGATTTCCTTATTACTCCCCAGGACTGCTTGGGAGGCAACATCATGTTGTGGGAGTGAGGAGACCTGGACTGTATTCCTCACTCTGCCACTGAGCTGCTGGCTGAGCTTGGACAATGTTGGGTTAATTCATATAGACTATATGGGCCCAAAGAGACAAAGGTGTTAACATGACACTGTCATGGGCAACGTTAAAGAGTATTTAATAAGGTTTGGAATACAGAGACTGTAGCCTGCTTAGTACCATGGAAAACACCAAATTCTTTCTAACCTTTTATTAATGATACAGAAACAGAAAAGAAAAGAGTTAAGGGATCTGAAATGTCAAGTATTAAGTGTGACTTTTATTTTGACAACGTCCCTGTTTCCTTGCCCTTTAGCTGGAGAGTCTTTAGACAAAAAGCCTCTGTTTGAAAGTATTTTAGATGGTATTAAAGATGGTAATCACTGTCCTTTTGGGCAAAAGAGAAGCAGTTAATTGAAATGGGCTGGAGCTGTTGTGATGTTGTTAAAATCTGACCCTGTCTCTTAGAAGACAAAACAAGACAAACCCACTCAAGACGGAAGAGAAAAGAACAGCAAAGATAGAACATGCAGCTTCTGTCTCTGGCTGACTCTTACTTGCAACTGGAGAAACCTAGCAAACGTGTACCAGCGTTGGGCTGTTCTGGGCAGTGCTTTTGGCTGCCTCTTTGATCACAGGCTTACAGCAATGTTGCAAACTACGGTGCTTGGGGGGGTGGCGGGGGGAAGGGAACAAAGTCTCACATTCAGGTTATTTTGGGGAGTTAGCCAGAACTGATAACGGTGGCTGTATCCTCCGGCTCCCTCTCTCTGGTCCAGTCTTGGTAGGACATTTTTTGGATAAGGATGAAGAAGATCTGGGGTCCCAAAAGAAGTTCAGGGTGGCAACATGATGGTATCGCTCGCTGCAGAAGTTGTTGGCACGCACCTGCTGTTGCTGTTTCTTTCAAGGGTTGCATTCAGTTCCCCACCTTTATTTCCCCCCGAAAGTGTTTTCTTTTGAAAAACCCCAAAAGGAAGTAATGGGCAAAATAGCCCAGCCCCTCATTGGTTTTCCTCCAGTTAGGCCTACATTCTGACATACATTTTGGTTCATTAATTTCCAGTTCCACACTTGACTTAGTTTACCAGCCATAATTTTAACAGTCTTCCTGAATTGCATTATAGGCCTTTTTTGTTTGGACTAATTCCGTCATCTTGTTTATATTTTGCACCTTTACCCATCACATTTATTCTTGTAGGACATTGTAACACTTTATAAACATTCTCACAGTTTTTATTATTAAACGACCAATTAGCGTAAATTTGTGAGCCCAATTATTACAACAGCAAGTTACTCCTTTGGCTCATGTTCTCTCCCACCCTCTGTGTATTTAGTGTATAAACTCTTCAACATCAGGCCGATCTCTCTGTGCAGCGCCTGGTGCTACGTAATCGCAAACTCAGTTGTGCTACCACAATACAAAATGAAAATCAAGCCCCAAATAACCTCCCATCTTGTGCATAATTTATGATGTTGGGGAAAGGGAGTCTCTCAGTGATATTCATTCGGTCCATGTGCTGTCAATCAAAGACCTTTTGTCTTGGTGCAGATTTTCCAGATGCAGAGGAGACCTGGGACTGGTCAGCAATTGAAAGCTCCTTGGGCTTCTTCCTCACACAAAGCTCTTCCCATGGAGCAGGTAGGGAACCAGCTGTGCCCTTTGCACCAGTGGGAGCCGGAGATATATTACAAATCGTCCATCAGCTGCAAACTCTTCCCTCACAGAGCATTACAACAGGGATTGAAGCCCAAACATGAGAAGTGCTACAGCTCCTCACCCTGACATCCCCCTAGAAACCCCATCTCTCCCCTTACGCAGATTCCCCCAGTCTCTCCCCCTCCCCCATTTTCCATAGAACATGGAGCCATTCCGATCCATCACAGTATGAAGTATCAGAGGGGTAGCCGTGTTAGTCTGGATCTGTAGAAGCGACAAAGAGTCCTGTGGACACCTTATAGACTGACAGACGTATTGGAGCATAAGCTTTCATGGGTGAATACCCACTTCGTCTGTTGCAAACAAAGTTTGCATCTGACGAAGTGGGTATTCACCCACGAAAGCTTATGCTCCAGTACGTCTGTTAGTCTATAAGGTGCCACAGTACTCTTTGTCGCTATCACAGTGTGAGTGTTCCCTGTGTGTCCCTCGGGAGAGGGGTATCAGTGCTGGTGTGTGGTGATGCTGTTCTCCGCACTGAGACGGGACTCGGAGTAGGGAGAGAATCATGCGAGCTGATTCTCATGTTCATTGGCTTGGGGGGCTATTATCAGGGCCTATGGGACACTGACCTCCTCGTTCCCCTGCACTGGGGCTGTTGGGAGTTTGGCCTCTTGCACTCAAGTGTCGAGAGCCAGCCCTGCTCTGAGGGAAGAGGCATGGGGCTGCCTCTATTAGTGGTCTCCCTTTGTCAGCAGCACAGAAAATAACATCTGGATTCTCTTTGCCACCGAGCAGGGGTGAGGACCCAGAGCAGAGCTGAGGGGCAGACTCCTGAGGAAGAACCTGGCAACCTGGAGCCACCCAGGCTTTTCCCAGGGAAATCGGGGAAGAACCATTCTAAGAAATCTGAGCGAGGAAGGCACCAGAAGAGACAGCGCAGGCCACAAAGGCAGAGGAAGAACCTGACCAGGAAGGAGCCAGCAACCCCAAGAGGCCATCAGAGGAGATCCAGGCCACATCTAAAGCCTCCTGCAGAGGGACAGTCTGAGCCCAGAAAGAGCCTATTTACCTGCCGTGTGTGCAGGGAAGAATTCAAGATGCAGAGAGACCTGATAAGCCACCACTGGACGGTTCATAGGAAACATAAATTGTATCATTGTAGCGAGTGTGGGGAGAGCTTCAGGAGAAAGAAGGCATTCAAAGCCCATGGGAAAATCCACAGAAAGGAGAGAGCCCATCCCTGTTCTGAATGTGGGAAAATATTCAACCGGGCATCCCATCTCATTGCCCACCAGAGAATCCACACCGGAGAGAGACCCTATTGCTGTGCCGAGTGCGGAAAAAGATTCTACCAAATATCCGCTCTTACCATCCACAAGAGAATCCACTCAGGAGAGAGACCCTATGCCTGCGCTGAGTGCGGAAAGTGCTTTATGTATTCGTCCACCCTTAACCGACACCAGAGTATCCACTCAGAAAAGCGGCCCCATTGCTGTAACCAGTGTGGGAAAAGCTTCAAACTTACATCAAGTCTTACTAGACACCTGAGAATCCACAGTGGAGAGAGACCCTTCCTGTGCCATGAGTGTGGGAAAAGATTCAACCTCCAAGAACATCTCATCAGACACCAGACAATACACACTGGGGAGCGACCCCATCACTGCGCTGAGTGCGGTAAAAGTTTCAGTCTCCTTCAAAGTCTTCAGCGGCACCAGAGAATCCACAGTGGGGGGACCCCTCATCACTGCGCCGACTGCGGGAAAACGTTCAGTTATCTAGAAAATCTCACTAGACACCGGAGAGTCCACACGGGGGAGAAACTCCATCGCTGCGCTGACTGCGGGAAAGGCTTTGTCCGTCTACATCATCTCATGAGCCACCAGAGGATTCACACCGGGGAGAGACCCCATTGCTGCACTGAGTGCGGGAAAAGATTCACCCAATTGTCAGGCCTCACCACCCACCTGAGAATCCACACGGGAGAGCGACCCTATCCCTGCACTCAGTGTGAGAAGCGCTTTGCTCACTCGTTATCTCTGGCTAAACACCAGAGAACCCATCGGGCGGGGACTCCTGACCCTTGTGTTTGATGGGGGGGAACCTCTGCCCGCTCTCAGCTCACCCTTCTCCCCACAGCCAGTGCACAGAAGGGAGACCCTGCCCCTGCCCTAAAATGCTCCAAACTCTCCATTAACCAGGTACTAGATCCAGAGCTGGGTTTGTTAGAATGGTTTGTGTAGGCCCCAGGATGGGAGTGTGAACCGAGCAGCCACCGAAACATCCCACATGGGCATTATGGGCTGCAGCTGGACAGAGGAGATGACTGGAGTCAGGGCTGTGCTTTGGAGGCCCTGATTTCTGCCAGGCCATTCACTCAGCGCCTGAGGCCTTATGGCTGGAATGGATTGTTTTATTATGGACAATGAAAAATGGGCGACATTTCTGGCAGAGACTGAAGAGGAGTTTCCTCCTCCTGAGTAACCAAAAGGCTGCGGTGCCCCATTTGTGCCCCTCACCTCACTGGGGATTAATACATTACAGGGGTCAGAGAGCTGCTTCCCATTCTAATGGCTCTTTTTCTGAATAACTCGAGTCTTAGTTTCTGGAGGAGGAAGCACTTAATGTTACTAACACTGAGATGTCTCTAGGGTGCAGCCCTGATCCCCACAGCAAGGAGTAGGGAGGCATTATCTCTCGGCACCTTTTGGGGCTGAGACTCATGTTTTCTGCTAGTTGTAAGTGTTCTCTGCAAACATCCCTTGGAGTCACAGGGCCTGCCCAGAGCATGACGTGGGTATGAAATGGCCAGGAGTAGCGTGGGAGAGACAGATCTGGGATCCTGCATGGGATGGGACAGTCGGGAGAGTGGTGTTTCAGAAAAGAGAGTGACTCACAGAGACCGAGAGAAACCAGTCCCACAGACACTCAGAAACAGCCCCCTGGCCAGTATCTCCCTGTTTCCTAGGCCCAATGGGCCTCTGTGGCCCCGTGTCTGTGTCTGAAGGGGATGGTGAGATGTGCCGGTCAGAGTGAGCTCTCATTGCAAGGGGGCTGGAGTCTGTGAACACACTCTGGACGTAGGGAATATTCTGCACAGGGAGACAGTTGGGTGAGATTGAACAACCCCTGTCTTGGGGGAATGTGTCAGTCTGTCCAGTGATTTAAAGAGGACATTGCCCCTTTTCAACCTAAGCGGCTAGTCAAAATTTGGGGGTCTGGGGATGTTCCATTTAGAAGCAGAAATTGGTGATAGTTGGTATTTCTTTGATGCAGTTTCATGCATTTATAAAGAATGTACCAAGTTCTGTGTCTCTGAACGCAGAAGGAACCAAGAACAAAAGGAGCCGTTTCTGAGCACACAGCCCCTGAGACTCTTTAGCCAACACCAGACCCAAAAGCTCTCTCTAGCCTTTTCCAAGGTCACACTGTACTTACAGGCACCTGCTTGGCTTTTCTGCCGCTTTCTCTGCCTCCCTCTTGCTGTGACCTCAGTATCTGTATGTTCTCTCACACTCCCACACGACAAAATGTTTCAGTTCCTGTTCAGATGTTTTAGCAAGCACCAGGATGTCATCTAGGTATAACAGCATATGATGGTTGAGGATATTTCAGTTTTCCCAGAGGTGGTTCTGGACTGGACTGAACCCCGAAAAGGAAGTGTTCCTAAGCTTGTGTGTGGTAACCTGCATATTGCCAGTGAGGAAAGCTGCGGAGGGAAATCGAGCGCCTCCAACCCTTTAACCATGGAATGTAGCAGATTGCCTGAGAGGAGGTTCTGTGAAAATCCTCTTAATGTTCCAGGGGTGATTCTGGGTGTAAGTGAAACTCCGAAGCAGTTTGTTGTGGCTCCACAGAGCAATGCTTCTGTAGAGCAGAAAAAAGCTGGGTTGTTGCTTAGAGAAGGTCCCAGGGAGAAGAATCCTCATGGTAGTTTTTCCAAACAGTTTGCTGCAACTGAAGAGTGTAAAAGTGATTTGAGTGAGTTTACTCAGGGTGGATCATTATATAGAGAAAGCAACAGTTTGTTTGGGAGACTGGTTTCAGTTCCTATCTGCCAGAGTCTTTCTGAGGTGTATACATCCATTGACCCAGCTTTAGAAAGATCCAGTGTGGACAGGATCGGCTCTAGGCACCAGCAAAGTAAGCACGTGCTTGGGGCGGCACATTTCCAGGGGCGGCAGCCGGCATTCCGGCCATCCTTTTTTTTTGGTGTGGAAAAATCCACCAATGTACAAAAAAAACAAACAAACATGAAGATCAAAAAATTCTCCAGTAGTGCAATAGGAGCATCACTCATAATGTGAACGTGTGTAAATGTGTTAACGTTAACGGTTATTGATTAATTAAATCAGGAATCACAATTACTTGTGTGTACTGTGCCGCCCTATCAGCGCCATTCGCGCCAATTTCCGTGCCGCATCGTTGCCAGTGGTTATAGGGCTAAAATGCCGGGACAGAAACGAAAACGACTTTCCAGTGCTGCCTACCAGCAACAAAGAGAGAAACGGCAAAAAGAATTAGAAAAACTCTCATTCGTCCTGGAAAAAAACCCAAGACAGTTTTGTTATGAGGCTCATGGTGATCCTATTCTCAGTCCAAAAGAAAGTTTTAAAGTTGAATGTTGTATTTTGGATGTAGCTATAACTTCCACTGAAGAAAGATGTTATCAGTTGCATGGTCATTGTGAAACTTTTGAATTTTTATACGATATTGGAAATATTAAAAATCAGTTTTCCAAAGAAGACTTCATGAAGCACTGCCAAGACCTGAATTTAGCGTTCAGTACTGATAACGCTGCTGACATTGATGGAGTAGAATTGTGTGATGAATTAATAGCTTTATCTGAGCTAATAGGTCCTAAAACTTCTTCTCTAAAAGTATTAGAATTTATAGCAAGAAATGATTTTTTCACTCCGAACACTGCTATAGCATTACACATTCTTTTAACATTACCAGTATCGGTGGCTACTGGTGAGCGCAGTTTCTCAATACTGAAATTACTAAAAAATTATTTGAGGTCCACCATGTCTCAAAATCGTTTGTCAGGACTCACATTAATTTCAGTTGAAAGTACCATTGCAAAAAAATTTAGATTTCACTGAATCATTTAAAGACTACGCAAGTATAAAAACCAGAAAAATTCAGTTCCTATAAATTCTTTTAATTTATGAGAAACTGGGCACACCGGAAGACACTAACGTTTTTCATTACAGTGTATAGTTGAACTCAAAATTGTTTGTAATTGTGATTTTGTTAAAATTAAATGAGTACACTAGTAGGAAATTGTTTTATTTCACTAACTACAAATTCTCTGTGTTCATTTTCTTTTTAAATTTTAAACAGTCAAAACAAAAACCATTGCAAAGTGCAAACGTGTAAAAGCCAAAGAAAGGTGGGGAAGGGCGGCCAACATTTGTTTTTGCTTGGGGTGGCAAAAAACCTAGAGCTGGCCCTGAGTGTGGATAGCCCAGAGGAGGTTTCAGATGGGGGGGAAATTGTTAGAGAAATTGAATGGCCCAGTAGCCAAGTGGGTGGGCTTGGCCATCATGTTCTCCATGCTGATCATTTGAGTAAGAAGCCTTTGCCGCAGGGTCTGAGGTAAGATTGGGTTACTGGTTTTTCAGAACAGCCTTATGACTGAACCCACAAGGATGCAGGGGAGAGCAGGCAAACTCTCACCCTTAGACACTTTGGATTTGTTTGGTATCTTTAAAACAGAGTCCAGTCTCTAAGCTGGTGGTGGATCCAGAAGCAAGCGTGCAGGAGGGTGTCTGTGTAGATGTTCATAGCACAGAGGGGCTGCAATTGGTGAACACACCTAGCCAGCAAAGGGATCCCTGTGAGCAGGGAGGTTCAGTTTTCAACCTTCTAGGAGAAAGGGGGCCTGGGGTGGACCCAATCCTGCTGAGGGGAAGAATGAGTGTCCAGCCTTGAAATTGGTAGCAGATGAGAATTTGAAAGCTAGTGTCTGATACAATCTACCTGGCTAACAAGGGAGGGGCAAGATTTGCCCCATAGCTGGTAGCACTGAGGACACACCTGGTCAGCCAAGGGATTCAGTGAGACAAGAGGCATGGTATGACCAAGATACTTATAAACACTAACTTGTAACAAATTTGGTGCTACTGTTAAGGTTTAGCCTTCTAATGTATTTGATTTTGACCTCAACCCTGGTAAAAAGATACAATGTGTATGACTTTGATAAAAAGCCTGTAAACCTATTGGGGATAATACTTAAAATACACTGTATGCTAGAGAGCTGTATAATAGTGAAATGTTACAACTGATACCTGAAAGCAATTGTAAAGCTCGGCACAGCAGAGAAACCTTTACAAATCTAGTCTGCAGTACAGAAAGGGAAACTGAGGCACCCTACCATATTGCTGTCATGGCTAAATGCCAAGGTAATTACACTCTTTAGAGCATTAAGTCTATATTAAAGTATCATCGGATGAGAAGACTTTCAGAAAATGAAGGCAGCTGTATATAAAGAGCCTGATTTAGTCAGACGTGATTTTGATAAACTATTTCTATTTTACACTAATA